>JAVHLU010000327.1:0-67440 GCA_036785755.1 Colletotrichum ledebouriae
AAGTTCTATAATAATCCTATAAGGTTTATATAAACCTTAATAAATAACTATATTATATATAGTTATATACCTATATAATATCTCTTTAATAATACTTTAATAACTATAAAATATAAGGTAATAACTACAAAAGTATTTCCTTCATAGAATAAATACTTTAAAAATCTATATAAATTCTAATAATAGCAATAACCTTATATATATATATATATTTATAATCCTTAGCTTTATAGCTATAAATATACAGAAATAGCGCACGGACCACATAGTGATCCGAGCGCGATTTCTGCTTAATAAGCTACTACTTTGCAGTTACGTTTCAGAATATCTTACCCCTCACTTCGTGAGGGCAGGATTTATAACTTAGAAAAAACAACAACAACATTATCAATAACATCATCAATAATATCATCAATAATTCCAGGCAAAATACCTCCTTATGCTCAAATTTATCAGCTTTCATCACTATATCACTCAGCCTATTAATATCTATTATTCAGGCTGTTTTACCGTCCCTTTAGCTACTTATATACCTATTCTTACAGTATTAACTATTTCTAGAACTTTATCTCTTATACTCTTAATAAGATTATTAAGCTTTAGAGTTTTATTATTAGTCTCTTTTCTATAGATTAACTTATATATTATAGTTTATAATAAGAAAGGGGTTTAGTAAGTAGTATAGATAAAGTTATTAAACTATTCTAACTTCTTACTACTCTCTACTATATTAACTATTCTTAATTTAGATATAGTTACTTTATACTTATTAACTTATTTAGTAATAGATTTCTAAGTTATAATCTTTTCTTTATAAGAAACTTAAAAAACTTCTATATAAACTGCTCTTACTAATCTAAGTTACTAGGTATTATTAATCCCTGCTCTTATCTTTAAATAGATAATAATATTTATAATAGAGTTTTAAGGTATAAAGTAGGTTAATTAGTACTTAGAGTTAACTATTTCTTAAATATAATTCTTAAATTAAACTATAATCTTATATAAGTTCTTAATATTCTTTATTTTATCCTTATATATTAATAGCTATATTATATATATATACTAGTCTTATCTTATTAAGTTATTAAAAAACTATACTAGCTTAGATCTTATTAGGATTACTTATCCTAACTCTAGTTAGGCTATACTAGATACTAGGATAGATAATTTTCCTATTCTAGTATTCTAGATATTAATTATTAGAAAGTTAGCTTTCTAAAGATAGTTTTAGAGCTTTAGCTTCCTTAGAATAGTATTTAGAATAATATTAAGATTCTCCTTCTCTATATTTTCTAGGTTAATATACTTTTATAGTTTTATTACCTAGAGTTTATACTAGGTTTAATCTTACTATAGAAACTAATTAGCTAGACTATTAAGTATAGATAAGAAGCTAGAAGCTATAGTAATACTAGTAATAGAGGGTTTATTATAAACTTATATATTAATAATATAGAGGTAAATTTAATACTATAGATTTATCTAGATAGCTTTAATTAGTATTATTTATAATAATTAGACTATTAATTATTAAATTATATAGTATAGAGTATAATAATAATAATATATTAATATATAGCTATCTAGAAATCTCTATGCATAGATCTATGTATTATTTATGCCTAAAAGTGGGTAATATCTATGTCACGCCATTACGCCACAGTTACTGCTGCTTTTACGCACACTTGGCGCGTCACTGCGTACGCCAAGGGGTCGATTTAACACCACGCCTGTCCCCCTCCCTCACAATGACCTGATTGCATTGTTTTTGTATAAGTGGTCACAAACACTGCTTTGAAACCTTACAGAGCTTTAATATAGCTGGCTAGACTATAGTCTATATATATATAAATACTCACGGGCTTTAAGCAGGGCTGTGGTAATTAACAGACGGACAGCAGGGTTAGTAATAGGTTTATGAGTATATTTAGCGAGTACATTTAGCGGGTGCATTTTGCGGGTGCATTTAGCGGATGCATTTAGCAGATACATTTTACGGGCGCATTTCGCGGGCGCATTTAGCGGGTATATTTAGCGAGTGCATTTAGTGGGGAAGGACGCCACAGCTTTAATAACTACCTGACTTGGATAGAAAACCAACATGAGTTGAATTCTAACAGAAGATGCAACGAGCGCTGCTCCACCTATTTGTGACGAACGCAGGACTGTATGAACAGCAGTAAGGATAGATGATGCATGAGCGATGGGACGAACTGGCGGGGGGCGGGCCTCTCGTCGCCAACACACCCACTCTATTGCATGAACATAAACCATAACACAGCCGTTGGCAACTCCACAGACAACACCCCCCGCCCCGCATCAGATATATTCACAACTCTAGAACACCTCATTGTCCTCCTTCTCTTCGTTTCCCTTTTCCATGCGGCGTTTGGCGTGGCGCTGGCGATACCACTGCCACCAGCCCCTGTTGTACTGGACGGGTTGTTGAGGGACTACTGGTGTTGTTGTTGCCAGGGATGGTAGCAGCACACTTGCCGCCTGGGGAGCGACCTCAACGCCAGCACCGACGAGGGAAGCGTTTTAGATGGACTGGTGAGGCTTTGCTTGTGATGTTAGTGCTAGCAACGATATGCTCGACGATTGTGGAGCAGCGGTCTCAAGGCGGAACCCGAGGAGAGCGCCCCCTTTACCGCTGCTGCTGCCGCTGCCGCTGCTAGTAACCTGCGCCGCGCCCACGGGTTCCTGCTCTAGACCCTGCACGCTAACTTCCGCGTCGCCTATACTCAAGATATCCACTCGCTTAGTCAGCTCCGGCACCGCCTCGTCAACTATATTGCTTCTTCTAACGGTAGCTTATAGTAGCTTAGTTATAGCCTCCTCCTCCTCCTCCTCCTCCTCCTCCTCCTCTACTAGGATAAACCGCTATATCTAACGAACTAAGTCTTTCTTAATTATACCCTTGAGGTATCTAAGTTTACCCTTATTCTAGCTAGATAGCTACCTCTTTTTGCTAGGCTCCTCCTTATAGAGAGACGTAAGCGATTATAGCTTATTCCTGCTAGGGTTAATCTATTATATTAGGGTATATATAGACTTGTGGTCCTCTTTATCCTTAGGGTTTCTATCCTTATTAATTATAGGATAGGGGTAGGCTTTAGCCTAGCGCAGGTACTCGCGCGCTCGTCGGGAGGCGGTGACTTTAGTAATGGTCGCGCTCTTAGACAATAACGGCTTATCGGTCTCTTCTTTATCGTCGTCGTCGTCTTAGGGGGGGGGGTCGGGGGTCAAGGTCAGCCAGCTGCTGTGAAGGACTTTCTTGAAATGGGTAACAATATTATTTATGTAACAAATAAACCTGATTGCAGACCCTGGGAAGCCGGGGTGGTGGTATATGTGCTAGAGTGCAAGTTGGGGCTGTTGGAAGTAGTGGTAGTGGTAGTGTTGGTTGTGTTGGCGGCCCGCGAAGATGAGGCTCTTGTTGGGTTCATGAATCCTAGCTGACCAGGCGTGTCTAGAAGTCTTTGCATCTTTGGATCTGAAGTTGAGAGAGAGAGAGAGAGCTGCAGTTATTAAAAGTGGCAACCAGAGAAAAAGAACAGATAGATAGAGACCGTTACCCAGGGCTTCGGGGATTATATAGCTCACTTTTCTCCTTTTCATCCCAATTTCATTCATTTCATTCTCATCTCTCATCTCTTATCTCATCTTATCTCTTATTTTATCTTATCTCAATCTTAATCTCAATCTCAATCTCAATCTTAATCTCAATCTCAATCTCAATCTCAATCTTAATCTCAATCTCAATCTCAATCTTAATCTCATATCACAGGACCTCTAGACTAAGAGACGGTGACATAACACAAGCTATATCAAAGAAGGTAACATCATGTTTCATTCTTCTCTTATTTTCTTTCTCTTTGCTATATATATCATATATCAAAACACACAGGACACAAAACACACAAAAAGACCACCAGGTCCCTATATCAAACTTTCAAAAGATAACATAATTATTCACTACCTATGCGTTGCATTCCAAAACATAATAATAATAATAAGATCATCGCCTAGCTTTATTCTCTTAATAAAACGAAAGCGCCTCTCTAACTATAGCCTCCTGGCGCAGCGCGTGCTCATCACCACCCGCCTGCCTTCCACGCCCGCCGCCGCCCTAACCCTTGCCGTTGGAATTATATGTGGCCGCCGCCTCCGCGGCGGACCTCATGCGCGGCAGGACCGTCCGCAGGAACACCCCTCTGGCTACATCGTTAACCAAGACGTCTGCCGCCATATTGAGAATCCGCGCCCACTTAATATGCGCCTCGTCTTCTACTTAGCTTTCCTCACGCCCCGGCGACGATGACGATGACGATGACGATGACGATGACGATGACGATGGCGCACGGAGTCCGGCAAGAGACCCAGACCACGCCTCGAAGACGGCGTCTTGGGCGTTTCGTCCCGGGGGACCGTTTGCGTATTGCTGCTGCTGCTGCTGCTGCTGCTGCTGAACAAGGTTCACATGCGCGTGCTTCTTGGCGAAAGGCGCCGTATTCGGATCCAGACCGAGCACCTCGAACAGCGATGACACTGGGCCCAGCGGGTGGTGTTTGTTTTGGATGATGATGTGGCGGCTTGCTGCGCAGATCTTGTCTATGGCAGCACCATCGGGGCGGCGATGAGCAGGGACCGTGGTGACGGGAGGGGGCAGGGGGGCATCATTCCGGGAGATTCCATGTCCCAGCATGAAGGCGACCGCTATGGTCGCAAGAAGGGCGGCGGCGAGGGCTCTGCGCCAGTTTTCTGGCTCGTCATAGTGCTGGCGTGTAGGCATAGGCATGGTGTCGTGTGTTTGTGTCTCTGGTCGAGATGACCACTACCTTTGCAAGCATCTTTCTGGCCGTGGCCCTGACCCTGGCCCTGGAAACTTCTGAGGCCGTCTTTGAATAATGGCTCGTACAGCCTCGATCGGCGCTCAAGACGGTTTTCCAGTAAAGGGGAGGGGGGAGCCAGTAGCCGCAACATTGAAAGTGAAGATGAGACCCAACAGGCCATGAAACCACATGGGGGAGATGGATGATGGATCGTCCCAACGCATGATCAAACGGGACGATAAGAGCAGGTAGAACCGTGCGCGCTGAAAGGTCAAAGGTGGATGGGCTGTGAAACTACATGAGAGATAATGGCCTCATGTTCTTTCTTATCCGTGGCCTGAGTGTGACTGGCTCATGAAGCGATCCCGACAGCGCCGCTGGCCCCAACAACAAAGAAGAGAACGACCGTGGCAGCGGGGACGAGGTTTCAACGGAAACCAGCTATGAAACAACACGAGAGAAGTGACAGGAAACAGTCTTGCCAGCCCATTCTTCTCGTCATGGCCTTCTCCCCCCTCCCCCCCTTGACGCCCGCATAAGCGGCGGGAGAGCGCATATTATATGTATCACATCTCCACCCACACCCATCCGGACGGACATTAATGCTTGCTTGGTACGCAAACGCAGAGAAGAGCCACCGAGCCAGCTAAACAGAACAACCCGATACCGGAACCAGAGAACGTCGTAGCTCCTCCCGTCGTGGGGCAGGCCCAGCACCAGCACCAGCACCAGCACCAGCAGGTTCTCATCAGACCGCTGGATGGTTTGGCGCTGGTCCCTGCTTTGCAACGACGCGGCCACCAATTGATTGGTGATCTCAAGGATATGGATGAGCTCTTGGAGGCCTGCCTTGGGCGACGCGGCGTCTCTGAGGACCACCGCCGCATGATGCGGACTCAGGCGGACGAGTTCAAGATGGAATACATCCAACAGTGCTGGGCCGACATGGCGAAGAACCCGCAGGCGCCGTTGCCAAACCTCATCAAGTCAGGTGCAATCATAACGAATCCGGGAGACGGCAATGGCGGTGGCGGTGGCAGCAGCAGAGGCAGCAGCAGAGGCAGTAGTAGTAACAACACCAACACCACCGTTCACAGTTACAAGTACACAGTCAACAACAACAACAACAACAACACGGTCAACCATTACAATGCAAGAAACCCGCCAGCCGAGACAGCGAAGCCGCGCCGCCTCGCCTCCTCCGCCCACCCGCCTCCTCCTCCTTCCCGCCAGCGTCGTCGTCATCAACAGGCTCGCTGCTGCTATGCTCGCGGAAGGGTTTGGTCATCTTGGGGACCTGGTTGGTTCGCTGGTGGGCCCTACCTCATCATGGCAGTCGGCTTGTTCTGGCTGTACACAACCATCACCTCGTGTGCGGCCGCGACTGGCGCCTTTCTCACCTCGCTCGCGGCCGAGATCGGCGCCTTTCTTGACCAAGCGACTTCGTGGATACCTCTCCCGTCTCTCCCGTCGTGGCTGTCTGCAAGTAGCCCCGGTGGTTCGGGACCAACAGCAACATCGTCATCAACCTCAATCCCCGTCGGCTCCTCCACCCCCACCAGCACCACCACCGACCTCCATGTGGTGAAGCCGTCTCGCGAAGGCATTATTGGTGCCATCGCCATGGAATACGTCATAACCCAGATCACGTGGCTCTGTTGAAGGCATCCCCGCTGCAAAAGGCTTGGCCGCGCGCATTGTCGAGGTGTTGACCACCGCCTCTGATGACGCCTCCTCTGCGCTGTCGGTCCCGACGAAGAAGAAGACGGTCGTGGAGAAGGCGAGAGACGTTCGCGGGCACAGCGACTCTCTGAGGGCTGAGGAGGCGCAGTGGTTGACTGATATCCACAGGGTCGCCAAGCGGCTGATGCGCGATCGACATATTCCCGGCCAACAAGATCAAGACTGACAGCAGCAGCAGCAGCAGTAGTACGGTGAGGTACGCAATCGAGCTAAGTTGGTTGGTCCTTGGTTCCCGCCGTCCCCTTTCCCGTTCCCGTTCCCGTTCCCGTCCATCTCGTTTCCTGCCTGGTGTGTGTGACACGAAAGCTGCTAATGCATGCTGCTGCCTGTTCTTTCTTTCCGACAGTCGATTCAGCGCACTTTGTCAGGTATCTCCTGGGTCGTGAGCATCCATTGCCTAGGCCGTTGGTGACTGTCCAGCGACGCATCATGGCCTTCAACGGCATGCTAGTCAAGGCGGCGGATCAGCAGAGAAACCTCATCGAGACGACGAACGGATGGGACGTGCTCAGAGACCTGGGAGACGTCAAGACGGCCTCCTGCGCCGTGTGGACCTTGGCGACCGGCGCGCTTCAGCCCTGGTCGTCGTCGTCGCCGTCGCCCTGGTCGCCCGACATCGCGCAGCAGCCGCCGCTGGTCAACTATCACCACCACCCCGCCGACGCCGAAGCAGCAGCAGCAGCAGCAGCAGCAGCAGCAGACCATGCAGGCCAGAGCAGCGTGGAGGCTTTGCATCGCGAACGGCTGGAGGACATTTCGCGTGTTAGTAACCTCGGTTGCCGCAACGTGAGGCTGGTTACCGAGAAATGGGAGGAAGGCGAACTGCGGGCGCGCGAGCGCCTACAGAGGCTGGAGCAGGACCGCCACGAGGTGGACGACCTCATGACGCTCATTGGGGAGCCAGATCGAGGCCCGCCTGCGGGTTGCGCTTGTGAAGTGGATCGAGTTTTCGTTGTGAATGTTGTATATTTTGTATGTAGCTGTTGTTGACTACAACAAGAGACAGGTGATTCCACCAAGAGGTCCTTATCTGTTATTGCTGGCGTCAAGAGGTACTTCCGAACCTCGCCTCAGGCGCGATGATCCACTCTCCTCCATCCTCGTAGCAATAAGGTACGCCCTGCGCTCTCCCTCTGGGTCCTGGCCTGGGCTGCGGCGGCTCTCTTGTCTGCCTTGGACATCCTGTTCTTCTTCTTCCTCGCACCCCGGCCCGCGGTGGGCGACACAGGCAGCGCATCATCATCACCATCGTCATCCTCCTCCTCCTCCACTAAGCCCTTATGCATGAGATCGCGCCGCTTGATGGCCAGCCGTCGCAAGGTGGCCTCGGCATTGACCATCTGGTGGGCCGACTGCTTCCACGCCTCACTGGCTGCCATGATCATGGCGTCGTTGTCCGCCAAGAGCTGGCTTCGATTGGGTTTCGGCAGCACGGCGGGCCTGTAGCTGGCCAATAAGGAGATGATATCTGGGCCCAAAACCTTGTCATCAGTTTCTCGTTGCCTCAGTACACGTTAAAGGGATAGAAGTGGCTGGCTTACCGGAGCCGCTTGGCTAGGGCAGACTTTATGCCGCTGGCGCTGAGAACGTCCCCGAGAATGGCACCTGAGAGCGGTCCGAGGTTTGGGCTGCGGGTTGCGACTTCGGGACCCGCCCTGATGAGGGGAAGTGCCCCGGAACTGTGGGGGTAGCTAGTTGCTGGGACTGGTTCCGCTGCTTGGACTGGGATGAAGCCCCGTGCTGGAATGAATCTTGTTGAGAAGGAGCAGCCTCGAATAGCTGTCGCTGCTGCTTGGGCCACAGGATCGCTTGCAAGTAGGGAGAGAGCCGTATCGGCTGCTGCAGCTGCGACGGGCTTGGCTGGACCAAGAACGGATGCTGCTGCGGTTGCGACAAACCTTGCGGGAAGTGGAAAGGAAGCTGCTGCTGCTGCTGTTGTTGTCGTTGCTGTTGCTGCTGCCGTTGCTGTTGTTGATGATGTTGCTGGCCTTTGATGCCTGTGGTGGTGTTTGTGAGGGTGAAGCGGGAGGGGGATCCAAGACGATGAGACAGAGTGGAAAGACGCGACCTGGGAGAGAGCTCTCATCTTAAGCATTGAGAGCTGTTGTTGGATGTGATGATGGGGTCGACGGGATGGTCAGTCGGCTAGCTGTGCTCCTAGACTTGCGGCGCAAATGACCGGGACACTGGGGTTGAGGCCGCGGCGCTACAAACGACGACATGTTCGGCGGTAAGCACCCCATCACCATAAGTTGTTCTCTCTCTCTCTCTCTCTCTCTCTCTCTCAGCGTTTGCACTCTTTCTGTCCATATTCGCCGCCAAGAAGAGACTATGTTCCGCGGTTTTCGCATCAATCAAGCCGTCCATCCACCTTTTCGACTGACCCAAAGAGGCAGTTATATCTGATGATGAACATGTTATATATTAGCCATCCATGGCTTCTTCTTTTAGAGACGGTTGAGCTCCCTTAGCTGATTAACGAACAGGGCGAGTTCAAGGGCCGCGTCCTCGAGCAGCTCGCGAACAATTCTTCAACACAAATAAGATAGAAGCGTGACAACTACACCCTCATGACCGCCTTCTTGGTCTAGCACGACATCACCAATGGGGCGGAGCTGGAAGTGTACAACGATGATATAGTCCAACTTGCCCGGGACCTCGGGTACAACAAGGAGAAGCAGCCCAAAGAGAAGCACTAGGTTGCGGTCCAGCAGCGAATCCAAAGCTCAATAAGGCATCAGCTTTATGAAATGAAAAAGGCCAAACAGCTGCGCAGAGGACTGAACGCAGACAAGACACTCGAGGTGTGGGAATGGCCACCCGAGCGCAGGAAGGAGTGCCTCGCCAACGCTCGTTACTTGCTCAGGGGCCGGCAAGAGGAAGAGGCTCAGGGCGGCCGGGAACTTGACGGTGACCAAGGTGACAGCGCATCGATCGGTCATGAGCAAGGTAGTGATGGCGACTCGGGCGAACCTGTAGCTGGAGGCAGGCACGGTCGGGAAGCAGCAGCCGTAGACTACAGATGGGGTTCGTTTCAAGAGGCTCTGCGTGGTCGCCCGGGTCGGCGGGAGCAGGACGGAGAAGTAAGGAGCGTGCCGAGCGTGCTGAGCGTCATCAGCGTCCCCGGTGAATCTAGCAACTCGGGCGAGTCCAGCAATCCCGCGGTCTGGGTCCGTGACGCCAGCGAGAATGGCCAGGATGCGCCGGCTGTACAGGATGCCGCAGTGGGTGGCGATGGTGATGATCGGGGCGACGGTGATAGTCGAGGCGATAGTTACAGCGATGGTGACAACGGCAGCGACAGTGATACCGACAGCGATGATGATGTTGGTGGCGATGCCAGGGCGGGCGTGGACGCAGCAGCGCGCATCCTTCAGCTACGCCACCAGCTCATCGACGGAGCCATGGATGAGCGACAGGGCTGGCTAGGTCTCGGAGCCGACGATGCCCGAGGTAACGGGATCGGCGGCGGTCGCAACTTCGGTCTGGACGCGGCGCATGGGCGGCAAGCACAGCGTTGGGAGGCATTAGAGGAGGTGATGAGAGAGCTCCCGCCGGACGACATCTGGAGGGTTGGGGGGGGATCGTGGGAGTTGTCGGTCCGCGCTGCGGAGATGATTGATTTCTGACTGTTCCGTACTGCGCCGGCAGATTTCTGTAGCGCTGTCTCCGCATCGTCTCAACCTCAATCTCATCTATCGTGTCGAGATCATCGTCCACATCGTCCTCATCGAGAGCTTGCAGCGCGAATTGGTCCCCCTTTGCCAGCAGACTCTCCTTGATCGCGTGCCTGTAACCGAGCGTGGGCGGTCCAGGCTTTGGAGGCCGTCCATCATCGTAGAGTGTCATCCTGGCCTCGGGCCGCCTCGGTCTGGCTTGCTTCACGTACCTCATCTCAGCAAGCTTGATGCGCCGCAATACCCTGGACAGCCCAACATTGTGTGTATCAAGCTGTGTCCGGAAGGCCGCAAGGTCTCCCACAAAGTCGGCCAGTGGCCGTGTCTGCCCGTGTGTGACCACCCTCCCCGAGCTCAACACGCGAAGCCATCCTCTGCCGTCCAGCAGCTGCTTTGCGCCGTCAAGGTGCTCTTGTAGCTGGTCGCACGTCCGCTGGGCTTCTGAGATGGCCCCGACCGCCGCAACCTCCTGCGCATGGATGAACTCGAGGCGGAAAATGGTTCCTGTCCTCAATAGGATGTCTGCCCGCCCACGTCTGCGTCTTAGGACGGGCCCTAGACCACCACGGACTCGATCGTTCGGCGTGCTCTTTGGCATCGGTGGCTCTTTCGTCGTCTCCAGGGAGAAGTTCGAGCAGGCTGTCGATATGGCTGCCTAATGCTCCCAGATGACGCATCAGGGACATCAAGGCTGGCTCGTTCGGGTAGCGCTCGTGGGGAGGAGCCCGCGACTCTTCCCGGCTCAGGTGAATTGCCTCGTACCATGCCCGAAGAAAGGAGAGTGCTCTCTGGCGGCCGTCGGGGTGAGGCAGCAGACACAGCATTTCACACACGGGGTGGAACTGGACGTCCGCCGTCTGGGGATAACGGCACTCTTGGAAGAAACTGCATACATCGCTATTGGTGATGGACCGGGCAAAGCTAACGCGCATGAGGTTGATGATACGCCCAACGGAGGGCGGGATGATGTGGCTGTCGCCGAGAAGCAGCATGCCATCATCGTCTTGGAATAGGCGGCTTCGGTGGAGGGCGAAGTCTTGGGCCGAGCCGTCGGGTGTGGGGAAGAACAGCTCGTCGGCCTCGTTTGCATCCGTCGTGTCGGCAGTGCTGTCCGTCTGTAGTAGATGATGAAGCCGGCCTTCCAACAGTAGGACATCATTGTGGACAAGCTAGCCCTATTCCAGGGATATATCGAGCCTCAGTCCGTCCCAGACCTGGATCGCTCCGAACGCCGCATTCAGAGCGCCGAGCTCATTGTATTGGATGGCGGTGAGCAAGGCTCTGTTGGTGCGGGTGATGTCTGGGTGGGCTCGGAGGACCGCGATGGTGAGGCACTTTATGAGATTGCAGGCGTATTCGAGGGGAGCTTCGAGGGGAGCTTCGAGGGAAAAGTTGGCCACAATAGCAGCGTCTTGGCTTCGGTCTTGGGGGATGAAGCTGTCATCATGTGCTCGAGAGGATGGCTGAGGCTGACGAGTTCGCGGGGGATTTGTGCCCAGCGATACGCAGCTGCTAAGATACCCGGAATGTGTGGCACCCAGGCAGTAGTGTGGACTGCATCGGGGGCGAGTCTCACACGCGCAAGATTCTTGGTATGGGGGACGGGTACTGAGCCGGAGCAGATGGACTGTCGAAAGGACTTCAGATGCAAGTGTGCGAGGTAGCGGACGGCCGGTGTGCAGACAAGAATGGCAGCAATGGCGAAAGCACAGGCAATGCTACCAAGAATAAGAGGTAGTTATGTCGCACGTTGGTGCCGAGGGGCTTGGTGTTGAGGCGAGGGGCGGTGGTATAACTTGCGGGAACAAGACGGATAGGGCGGGTGGACTTGATAACAAAGCAGGGAGGCGTCGGCTGGGGGAGTTGTGGTGGGCGTTGGTAGTAGAGGAGGGTGTCTCGGGTTTCAAAGTGTAAGGCCAGTAGCTCGCGGGTAGGGATGAAGGTGTTGTGGAAGCACACTTCGATGGGCTGCACCAAGAAATCGTCGTCGTCGTCGTCGTCGTCTTCGCTTTGGTATTCGCCTTGATCTTGATGATGGTCTTGATCGCGGTGGTCAGGGTCAGGGCCTTCGTGTTCGTCCTGGCTGGATTGACTGCTTGGGCTCGAAGGCGTGTAGATTGCAACGCTGAATTGGAGAGCGTTGAAACCATCTCGGGGATGTTCGCAATGAGAAGGAGATATCGTCTGTTCATCGTTGCTGTTCATGATATCCATGTTAGCAATGCAGGCAGGTCCAGGGAGGTGCGGAGGCAGAGTAGGGGCCAAAGTTGGCAGTGGGAAGACACCCAAGGTAGTTGGGATGCGGGAGACACACATGATGAACCAATACTCCTTTTCTTTGTGTTGTTGATCGTTTGTCCGTTGCTTGGTGACGGCAAGCAATCAATATGCTTGTGGTGCCTGAGCTTCCATTCATTCAACTTGCTTGGCCGGGATTTCCCTAGTGATATCAGATGTCATTCTGCGTCTGCGAGCACGTCCAACTCGTGTGCGGGGTGGACCGTGCTCTGCTCTCGTTGCCGTTGCCGTCCCATGGAGAAGAGCAGCATGTCTGCGTGGTGCTACGGGCATTGGCTATGTCGAGACTCGAGGGCTGGCCGTGACGTGCGTGGTGGAGGTCGTGGGTCGTGGGTCGCAAGTCGTGATGGTCTGTTGCATGGAATGGGAGAATTGGGGAGAGGTTCAAAAGGTTACATTGCCAGGGTCGGGTTACGTAAGGTAGGTAGCCTCAAAGCTTAGCGCGAGATATACACTAAATGAGAGCTTCAGCCTTCCCCGCACTACCTAAGGTCGCCAGCAGGTACCTCGCCGGGGGCCCGGGGCAAGATGACGGTGGACCTACCCAGATGATGTGTCTCGGACCCTCGGTCCCTCCAGGCTCCGACTCCCTCGGGGTCCTCGGCAACATCGCTTAAGCGCCCACCCAAACTTAAGCGCCGTTACTTCTGAAGCGCCTAACCCGCTGGCCACCGGAGACTCGCTCGCACAACAGCAGCGAGTCAGCGACCGCCGACAGTGCAGTGCCCAAGCTTCCTGCAACAACGAGGACGAGGACCTCCTCGAGGCTCGAATCGAGCGCGCCAAAGCCCAGGCAGGGCATGCATCCTTATAACGGCTCCAACAAGTCGAAGTCCCGGGCCATCCCAAGACTTTAACAGTCTCAAGAATGCGCCCGCTGCAGGCATCTCAGTCACAAGGTTTGAGGGCCACCTGCTGCTACTTCTGCCCACTGGCTGCTGCTAATGCAACCCGCGACAGACATTCTCGAGTCCAACGAAGTTATCGGCCGAAAAACACGAACCGCTGTCCCGACAAAGACCGTGAAGCTGCGCGCCCGACAGCGCCGGCCCTCCCTCCGACCGAGTCATCCCCGAAGACATGGCCGCTGCCCGACAAACACACCGTCTTCTCTGAAGTCAATGCTCACACTCCAGCTGCAGCCCTTCCAGCAAGCTTAGAGGCCTTGAGGGTGTCCTTTTCAACTGTGGCCCGACTGGCTCCCCGGTGCCCATGTACATTCCGACTGCGCTGCTCTGGACCCGCCGACCAAGACGCAGCTATGTATACAGCCCGCCCTGCAGGCGAGACCTCTCTCAGCCCTTGCCCAAGCACAGACGCGACAAGTCCCACGGTCATTGCAGCTCGGCATCCGCCTCGGAACCTAAGAGGGTCGTTTTTCCAGCGGCAGCGAACAGTCAACTTGTGCCTCGTCATCGCCTGGCCGTTCATCGTCGTGGGGTTTCTGGGTCAATTCAGGTCCGTCAGGGAGAATGTATGGACGAAGCGGCAGGCTGGTCGTGTGCATGGGGCGTTTGGAGCGTTGCTTTTCTGTTTGGAATGATACCCTGTATGGTGATTTAGCAATAAGGCACGGCACGTTCTGGTTTTATCGAACGGACGTCGCTGCAGAGGGAGATGCCCAGAGCGGTTGTGAAATTTGGTTTTCAGAAAATCAAGACATGACACTCGTTCACGTTGTTGTTAACAAAAAAAGCCTCTGACCAAGAATGGTACCAACCTTGAGGTATATAGCCATTTGCAACGGTGAAATGGGTATGTACTAATTTGTGGCTGTAGGATCGGTATGTACCAATTTGTGGCAGTGGAATCGGTATGTACGCAGTGAAATCGGTATGTACTAATTTGTGGCCGTGGGATCGGTATGTACCAATTTGCAGCAGTGAAATCGGTATGTATCAATATGTAGCTGTGAATCGGTACCCAAGCATTGGCGTGTTCCATCCCGCCCACACTCTCGATGGACGGGTTGCTCTCTGCCAGCTTTACAATCGTTGCCATCACCGCTTATGGCCCTGGTTAGTGTTGGCTTGCTTTGAAGTATCTGATTTGAACGGGCTGTCCTATCCTCGGCAACGCTTTCGAGGTGTTTTGACGGGAATACCAGCAGTTGAGAGAGTAGGCATCGTTGAGAATGCCGATTCAAGGTATCACGTACCGTTTCAAGAAATCAGTCGGTCTTCGCGTGACGAAGCCCGTCAAAATCGCAAACTTGTGATTGACAGCCTAGGTATTCTTGGTAACACATCTGTTTCCTTCCACACCATCTCTCTCTACCATATTAGCAGATATCTAATTGCGTCCCGGCCACACTGCTGCCAGCCTTGGTCCATACTGACCCGTCCCCAGAAATTGAAATTATTGTATTCTGACACCTCCACCGTTGCACGTCATCTATCCACAATCTCCGCCTTCATCTGCTCCAGGTAGTTCATCCTGCATTTCAGGTACGCCCGGGACGAGGCGATGGCGGGACCGCATTTCTGTGTATACAGTAAAGACTCATGGGCCCTTGCGATCATACCCTTGTGGTGTCGAATCTCTTCGGCATATGCTCCCTTCGGCTGAAAGTGCAGGCGGGAAAAAGTGTCAATAATGGCTTCATGAGTCGCGATGTCATCACGGAGCTTGTCGACAGTTTCTTCCTTCGCCTTGCTGGAAGACATACGATCTAGCCGTGCAAGTAGGCCGCTGGCTTCTTCATTCTCCACTATCTCCTTATTGATGGTACGCAGGTGACTTTCGGTCACTTTACGAACCAGTTCCATGGCCCGGGATAGGCTAGCTTGGGCTGCACTAAGGTTGTCGAGAGACAGCCTAGCACCCTTTCGTGACTGCCTCGTGAATTCGTAGTCCGCGTCAATTGTTCTGTCGCCTTCGAGCACTGGGAGGCACAGTGGGAGCTCCTCGGCTTCTTCTGCTGATGTGTGCAACGCGATAAAGACGCTCCTCTAGAGCCCTGTGTTGCAGTTGCGAGGCAGCCGAGCGTCAACCATTAGATACAACGCGTTGAGGAGGAGGAAGATGGCGCTGTCGGCCGCACTTGTCTGCAGGGGGCATTGGCGGGCTATAACTTTCCAGCTTGTACAGGATGGAAAGTAGTCCTGCTGCAGCTGCCTCAGTCGTTCATGCAGCTCGTCGGATATAGGGCCGCCCTCGGGATCGGGATCGTAGATCTCAACTTTGGAAAGAGGTGGGATCACGCGGGCAAGCACCCAGTGGTCTGTATCTTGGAGACAGAGGGGAGCCAGCACGCATGCTGTCTCTGGGATATCCATGCCGAGATTTCCTCCATCTGTGGGCCTGGCATTAGGGGTGATGTGGAAGGCCGTTAGAGGGCCTGCGTTGGCAAGGAGATGCAGGCTGGTATGAATGGATTCTTGGCTGGGTCGTCGGCCTGGAGCCATAGATCCTTGGAAAACGGCGAGCGCCCTTACCCCTTGGGGATTCTCGACACTCATGGTCGAATTGTTTAGGTACAGAGGGTCGTCCGGTTTGGGTGTATGGTATTCCTCTGAGGATTCGCTGTCCTCTTGCGTTGTTGTCTCTGCTGCCTCTTGCTCTGGTGTTTCGAGTCGGCGGGGCTTGTCAACCCCTTTTGAAGTCTCAAATATAGACGGGGAAACGGCGTTCTCTTGCCTTTTGTTCTCTTGCCTTTTGTCCTCTTGCCTTTCGTACTCTTGCCCTTCGTCCTCTTGCCCTTCGTCCTCCTGGCTGCCGGGCCAAAAGTTAATATCGTCGTCAAATGCGTCGTCTTTTTCGGCCGAGGTCGTATCGACAAAGTCCGTGTCTGCTTGCCTCTGGCTAGGCTCGTGCTGCACAACAGACACAGGATGTCTTCGTGATTGTCTGTTTCCGTTCGCAGCGAGGCCGGCAGTCGCAGCTTCCGTCGCTGCTTCCGTCGCTCTCTCGTTGGGGTCGGGTACTCCACCAAAGGCCGGCGCGTCTGGGTTTGGAGAAGAAGGATGAGCGTTGCTTGGATTTTGAATAGCAGATGCTGCCCGGTGGATGTCGGACGGAATCCAGGAGATATGAAAATATCTTCGGCCAGTGAATGTGCCGGTTAAGCGCTGGTGGCGGGCGGCTTGAAGTGCTGGCACGGCCACGTCGAACGGGTGGGTCTCTGCGAACGGGATGAGAGCGTTGTAGAATTTTCGGCTGGTAGTGTTCTCGAATATTGCGGCGACCTCGTCGGGTTCCTTCGCCTAGGAAGAACAAACTCGACCGAGGAGCGCTGGGATGCGGTCGCTCTCGTGGGCTTTGTGCAGCAGGTCGACAAGGGATTGGATGTTTGGCGGCAGGAGGGCTCGGATCGACTCACGGCTGTAGGAGTCGGAGTGTAGCTGGCAGATGGCGTCGAAATGGTACAGGAGTTTGCCCAGGTTTTCGATATCTTGACGAGCTCGGCGACAAAACGTGTCAATATCAACAGTGAGGTTGTTGGTACTCGGACCGGGCGGAGAAGACCATAGTGCGGCCATTGCCTCTGGGCGGGCATATTGAAAATTGACAAGTTGTGAATTGAGAGAGGCGGTAATACAGACACAGACGAAGTGAGGGTGAGACAGTTACTGCTGCAGGCAGGTCCTCAAGTACTGCATAAGTACCGTTTCCAGGCATGCACCTGCCTCGGACGCAAAGATGATCTGTCACCGCCCTGTTCTAATTGGCACTAATGAAGAGGATCATTAAGTTTCAAGGCGTACTAATACCTTAGTACGTAAGGTAGGGAAGGCATAGCCCAGTCCACCCTGTACCTAAAGGGGCTATAAGTGGGCCAAGGTGCCCGGCACCATACTCCACTCTAGCCACTTGAGCCAATAAGAGCGCGAAAGCCCGCCGCCCGTGGCGCAGCGTCCAGCAAAGGAATAAAAAATAGACAGCTATGGACACCATGAGGCACAGCCGCACAGGCAACCCCCCCCCCCCCCCCCAAGAGTCATTCTCACTACCTTACCTCAGCTAACACCGCCACTCCGAGATCTGGCTCCTGTCATTACAATTGCGACAGCCAAGCTGAAGACATCAACAACAATATCAAGCTTGCGGTCCCATCCCGTGAGGCAACTTTTGCATTGAACGACAATTGCGTCGACTTCCCTCTGCGTTTGCAACTTGACAGCCAACTGCGGCTGCGGCGGTCGAATTCTCGTTGCTGCGACACTCGCCCTCCCGTCAAAAGCCGATTGTTCTAACGGTAACCAGCCCGAGGTTCTCGAGGTGTGCGCGGTATAGAGGGACCGTGTTGGTCACTATACGTGTCTTTAGCATGCTCTAATAGAGCAGCGGCCTTTAGACTATCTAGCACGGGCGTGATATCCTTAACCTAGTCCAGGGTAGCTTATATAAGACCCTGAGAGTAATACTTCTATTACTAGGCATATTTAGAAGATAAGGGGGGGTCTATTATATCAGGACCTTTGCAGAGCTTATATAATTTATCGTCGAGGTTAGCTATATAGCGCCTTTTGACTTAGCGCTTGATTTTATCTGAATATGAGCTGAGTAACGTTGTTATGGGAAGCTCTTATAGCTGCTTCTTCACGACTAGCACTCGAGATGCTAGTAGCTAGTCTATGCCCTAATTACTAGTGCTATTATCGAGATATTTGATAAGCGGCTAAGCCTACTTTTTATATTAATTATAATTAGATTCTTTTTTAATAATATTAAACTATACTAATCCCTTTTTATAGGGTATTAAGAAGGTTAAGGTAATAATAATAGCAATAGACTTTAGGTTAGACGAGGCGCGAGGAGGTAAGAGTAAGATAAGAGGAGATAATAAATAAGAGTAAATATAGGAGAAGATATAAGATAAATAGAAGTAAACTAGAAGAAAAATTAGAGAAAGAAACAAGAGAGTAAATTTAGTAAAGCTAAGGTGCCGCTCTTATAATTAACTAAGGTACCTAGGTACTATACCTACCGTCTCCCGAAAGCATCGGTGTAGCTATAATTTAATCTTATCTTATCCTTCTCGTATCCTATCTTATCTTATCCTTATCTTATTTTATTAGAGTGCCCTATAGGGGTGCCGCATTACCTAAGCTACTAGCATAGGGGAGGCGGGGGGCTGCTTTATATTTTAGCGATATCGGTATCCCTTAATACTATAATACTACCTAAACGCTAAATCACTATCCACCTTAATCGTAGCAACTACTCTAAGGACTATAATTAAAGCTTATATATATAACTACTTAACGTTGCACGTTTATACCTAGGCTTTCTATAGCTATATATCCGCATCCCTAACTATTATTACTATTACTATTACCCCCCTTAAACTATATAGCTAATAAGAATATAATTAATACTTCTACCCTCTCTATTAACGCTATCTACTAATAGCATCCTCGCTAACGCCTAATAGTACTACTACTATATTATACTATGCGTTAACTCTATCTCTTAAGCTATATTTTTACCCTCTAGCCTAAATACTTAACCTCCTAGTAACGCTCTTCGCTACTTCTATCTCCTAAGACCCTACTAATTAACTATAGTATAACCTCCCCTTTAGAGGTTTCTATTAATATACTTTCTCGAGGGACTTAGTACCTAGCTAAATAAGCTACCCTAATTAAGATCTTTACCTTAGGTATAATAGCTATTATAAAAATAAGGTAAGTATCCTATAAGCCTAAACCTACTCGTGTTTTAAAACTTAAAACTAACTAAAGCCTTTTATTATAAATAGTAAAAGGCTCTTCTTTTGCTTCGAGTTTTAAACGATCTATATACTATATACTATCTTCTCCTACTAACTAACCTCCTCTCCCGCTTCTCCTCCTATTCTAACTATTACTTACTTAGAGCGCGATAGCTTATATATTAATCGCAAAGCCTCCCTTAATTATATCTATATCCTAGGCCTAACGAGGCGCCCTAGCAGGCCTACTGCCTCTCTCTATCGCGCTCACCTTGCTCGAGTCACCCCTGCTAATCCTATTTACGATCCCTATATTATTACGCTCCTAATAGCCCTCGCCTAATCGTAGCGCTATAACCTTAGATATACTAGTAGTCTTACTATAAACTCTAAGAGCTTCTAAGTATATATAGAATTAGACTTAACCCTCTACTATATAAAGCTTACTTTTAAATAGGTTTATACCCTTATTAGAGATATTATAGACGAGACGCGCCTCTATATCTATATAGCGAATATCCCTGCTATATACCTAGATAGGCTTATTAACTCCTAATAGACCCCCCGTGCTCCTATATATATCGTTATCTATATAACTAAAGTTCCCTTTAGACTATACTTATCCTTCTAGTAATAGCTATTATAAATTATATTCCTATAGGACTTATAGGTCTTATAGATCTTATAGGGTAAGAAATATTACTATAACTATAAAACGAGTCGTATTAAGGGTATTAAAATTACACGGGTCGGATAGCTAAGTATAAACTACCTTTATATAAACGAGGTAGTAGTAGTTCTATAAGGTAGCTATAAACTCTTTAGCTCTAGCTTAGGGATAGCTCTATATATCGCTAGCTAGTTAGAGTAGATAAGATAATACTAGTTACTAGCTCTAAGAAGTAGGCGCTAACGTTTAGACTTTCTATCTTATATTAACTTTTAGTATTAGTTATAATATCTTTAGATAGTATTAGAAGAGGTATAACTAACTACTAGGGATAAACTACTAGTAAGCTTGCTTATACTTATAGTAGATACTACTAAATATATAATTTTTATTAGAAAAGCGATAGTATTTATTTTAATAGACTAGTAGATAAAGATACCCCTAGGGATTTAATCTTAAAATTTATATAGTTATAAAGTCTATGCGCTCTTAAGGATTCTTAATATTATTCTTTGCGATATCTACTTCTTAGTAACCTTATATCTAAAAGAAACGGGGTCTTTTCCACGCTGAATAATAAGTGAAAACTTAGTAGTAGTTACTAACTAGTATAATAATTTTAAGCAAAACCCTAAACTAGAAGCTTAGAATAAGTGAGGATAGGTACGTAGTAAGTTAGGTTAATATAATAGCGGATAGCCCGTTTATATAGAAGTAGTATAGGTAATTAAAGCTAAATAAAGGGAGATTAAATACGAAATAAACCCCGCGACTCTATTTACTAAGAGCAGGAGAAAGCGAGCTTTATAATAATAGAGTCTCGACCTAGGCGCGTCACGCTATTTAATAGAGCGTAAAAGAGGCTAGCTAATTAGATATTTTAGCGTTTAATAACCGCGGGTAGAGGAAGGTGCTATTAGAAAAGTCTGCGAGGTAGTTAATAAGGCATTAAGTAGCTCCACGATTAAACGTCCTATTTACTACTTTAACACGCTAACTATATAATAATAACTACGATTTATACTTAGCCTTTCCTTCTCCTTATCTAATGCTTCTATACCCTAATCGTATTATTAAGTTATAATATCGTCTCTATCTACCCCGTCTATGCTTTAGACTTTAAACTTTAATAATCTTATAGTAGCTAGAGTAAGAGCCTCCCCCCTAAGGCTTCCCGCTATCTCTATATACTTAGCTATAGGAAATTCGCCTTCTGCTACTCTAGAGAGCGCTAGAATAGATAGTAACTAGCCTTCCGAAAGATAAAACCCTAGAACTCCGCAGCGTGTATGTTTAATAATATATAAAATAAGGCGTTTCTAGCTAACTATTTACCTAGCAGAGACCTAACCCCTCAAGCCCCCTCTCGTCTCCTCCGGCAGAGATTATTACTCCCCTATAGTTGCGCTAAGCAGTAAGTACGCCTATCTAAACATCATGACTTAGCTGTCGTTCTAATTAGAAGCAGGATCCCCCCTGGATAACCGACGACTTGAAAGCAATCCACGAGTTCTTCTGGACGCAGTACGGGCCTTTTGCCCTTGGCACCATCGTCCGAATGCTTGGCCGTCGCGACTTTTCAGATATAGCAGCTCACATTATCAACTTCCGGCAGTCCGCCCTGGCCGTCCAAGTCGCCCGCTCTCAGCGCAACCACCCAGGACATAATGCCCCCATCGCCCATAAGACCAAGGGCTGGTTTTTAATTTTTAGTGGAGTTAATGATATGGACGTTAGTATTTATAATATAGAGGGCAACCTGCTCGAGGTTTACGAGGTGGATCCAGAAACGCTGTATTAGTAGGCAGGCCGGTCGGCTTTTGTCCAAAGGGAAGGTGCGCCTATGACAGAGGGAGCGAAACAACCAAGATCTGCGTCAACACGATGCTAGATATCTGCTTTTATCACATAGACTAGAAGCTAGTTTTATTTAAAAGCGATATAGAGTTAATATAGTTAGCCGCTCTTAGCTCTAAGGAGTTATTAATAAGAATAATACTAGATTCGGGTCTCGTTTTACTATAGATATCTATTATCTAGTATAGGGGTAGTATCTTTCCCTCTATTACTAAGTGAGGACTATTCGCTTACCTAGAAGAGCGGTTTCTTCTATACTAATATCTTACCTTTTTATTTTAATATATAATCTCTTAAGCTAAGGATATATTATAAAGCAGCTCTTATTTACCCTAGAATTAAGTTAATAAGTAGAGAATAATTAAGTTAAGCAATTATTTAAGTTAGCTATTAAGTAGTAGTAAGAGGTACTAGGTGCTAATTATAGTAGCCCGACTAGTAATAACTATATAATTACCTTAACCTTAACTATACTTCTAACTCGGGTTAAGGTCTTTTAAGACCGAATAATAGGTCGAGGCGAGAAATATAACTTTTATATCTTAGGCTAATTACGTAACGCTCGTAACTTCCCGCTATTATAATACTACCTATTTTCTCTCGCAGAGCTCTTTCTAACTACTAGCCCTTTATTCTTCAAAGCTTCGCTTAATAATAGGCACTAATACTAGAATAAAGAAGGATATTAGAAGGCAGCCTCTAACTAATAAGATACTAAAGAGGCTATTAGCTAAGGAGTATAACGAGGTTCCCTTAGGCCTACGAACTTCCCCTCTTATTATATATAGTTATATTCCTAGAGAGTTCCTATTAAAATATATAGCTTCTAATAGAAGAACTATATACTAACTAAATCTTTTTTTAGATCCTATCTAACTATTTATAACCTAGGGAGAAGCTAAGTTAGTTTATACCCTCTAACCCCTTACTAAAGACTAATAATCCTAATAAGACTAAGGCCCGCTATAGTACTAAGAGTCTTCCTAAGAGGACTAAGGTTATTATGGCTACTAGTATCCTAGCTAACCCCTGCTAAAGCGATAGAGATAGCTTAGTTATAGTTAATAATATTTTACGAGTAGCTCTAGAGGTAGTTAATAGGGTATATACTAGCGCTTTCTAAGCTATAGATAAGATAGTCTCTGCTAACCTAGAGACTATATATAACTAATAGCCCGCTTTTAGTAATATATTAATTCTCGCTAATTAATATAGCGTTATCTAGGAGACCCTTCTACTATTTAATAAAGCTTACTAAATAAATAATATAGCTCTTAGCCTTATATTAAGTAAGTTAGTCTTAAGAGATAAGAGATTTTTAATAATTAATCCGGTTATAAGTAAGTCTATTGCTAATAATACTACTAGATAAGTATAAAGGCTCTAGGAGAGATTCTAGTAAGCGTATAGCGATAAGGAAATAATACTCGTACCTATTAATATTAAGAATTAGTATTAGGTTTTATTTTATTAGTATATAAACGGGGCTATTAGGTTCTACGACTCTATAGCTAGCGAGGCTACCTAGGCGATAGTAATATAAGAGTTTCTCTACTTTACTAGGTAGATCGCACCCTCGAGGCCTCTATAGTAGTTAATTATTAACGTCGAGGTATATAGTTATAGATATACTTAGTAATAAGACGGGCCTTAACTAATATAAAATTAATATAGTACCTATATTAGCCTAATTCCTATAATTATAGCCTTTTTATAATACGTTAAGCTAACCTCCTTATTATAACTATTATCCCTAATTATACTACGCCGCCCCTTAAGACTACTGCGCTTAGAGCCTATTATAAGGCTGTTTTTATAGCTAGAAACCCTCGATAGTGGATATATCCTCGCTAGTTTTAACTCTTTTTCTTCTCTTCTTTCCTACTTTATTATATTACTCTTTTTTATTTAGTTTAAAGACTTCTTAAAATTAAGGGAGTTATTATATCTAATATTATAGGTATTTATATATCTCTAGCTTTTTACTTGCTTTATTAATTAATAATTCCGGGGTGAATAGTTACCCTAAAGAGGAATACTTCCCTGCTATAACTAGTTCTTATTTCTTCTTGCTTTTCTAGCTCCTATATATATGTGTATGTGTGTGTGCGTGTGTAATTAATAGAAGTGATCCTAATATTCTTCTATTTATAGCTTATTACTTCTAATCTAGCTATAGCTGCAGGATATCTTAATAATCTTACCTAGTTATATCTAATCTATAGTATTACCCTCTAAGCCTTAGTTAAAGCTCTAGAGTTATAAGTTTAACTAATTAAAGACTAAGAAAGAACCTTATTAATTTTATAAAAGTCTATATATAGAGCAGATTATTATAAATAGTAAAGAAATAGTACTCTTATTTAAAACCTCTAAGATGCTTCCTTAGTATTCTTAACTATCTTATTAAGTATATATACTAAACTATTTTAAAAAGGTTAATAAGGTTAACCCTAAGATTATATCTCTATTAATCTTACTTTAACCTTTATTATATATATCTCTAAATTTAGAGAATCCCTAAAATTAGATTAAGAGGCACTTATTATTTAAAATTAATTTAATATTCTACCTTATTACTTAGTATATATTATTTATAGATATAGTATAGAATAGAGAAGTTAGTATAGTTAGATATAACTAAGACTAATTCTTCTTCTCTAGCTCTCTAAACTTAAGAGAGATCTCTTAAGACTTATCTTAAGGGTATTTAGTATCTCTCTAGTACCCCTCCTCTAAACTTTATCTCTATTAAACTACTTTAATTATTTAGATTCTAATTGAACTCTTTGCTTATAATATAACTCCCCTTCTCTAAATTAGTTTATTTTAAATTAACTTACTTAATATTTAGGTAATATTAAAGTAGTATTTATTTAGTAATTTTCTAGAAATACCTTTATCTCTAGCTTTTATAATTCTAGTATTTAGCGTTTTATATATTAGCTATAAGAGCCTTTTATTAAATAGCTAGATTAATATACTAAGTATAGTGCTAATATCTTAGAGGATTTATTATAAGTTAATAAGAATAAGGAAGAGAGATAGGTATAAAGCCCTGCTTATAGCAGAGCTTTTTATACTTCTAGCTATAAGAACCTCTTAGAAGGTTAAGGAGTTATCTCTTATATATACCTTACTAAAAGGTTTACCTTTTAGGTATTTTTTATAGCACCTTACTAGAAGGTTTAGTAAAGGTATTTCCAGGCTATAAGAGCCTTAGTAGTCTACTTAGCTCTAATATAATTAGCCCTATTATATATAGTATAGTATTATCTATATTATTACTATTCTGCTAGTCTATTTAGCTAGAGTATATATCTAACTTTATATAAGGGTTTGCTTACTAATAGGAATATATAGAGTTTCTATATTATTATCCTTAACTTATAGAGAGTATAGATTAAAGTGTCTCTATAGTGTTTCCTAAATTATATCTATAAACTAGGTGAATTTATTATAGTCTTTTTTATAGGGGGCTGCGTTATAACTATAAACTTAATAGCTTAGGAAAGATAGTTTAATAAGTATACTAAATACTAAGAGAATCTATTATAACCTTAGCTTTAGGAATATAAATAGCTTTAGACTTCTACTTATTTAAATAAAGATATAGAGGCTTTATAACCCTCTTACTCTTTATAAATAGACTATTAAGTTATATCTAGAACTACTACCTTAAAGACTACTTAACTAGAACCCTAATAAGAGTATTTACTTAATTTATTAACTTACTTAAAAAAGAGCTAAATATTATAATTAAGGTATTTAAATATAATAATAAGATCCTAAAGTATCTAGAGATAGAGAGCCTTATTTAGATAATAGATATTTAAATTAAGCTATTTATCCTAAATACCTAAGCTTAAAATAGAAATAGAAAGAGGATTATAGTAGTTATAAAGATAAAAGCTAGATATCTTTATTTATTCTTAAAATTTCTATCTTACTTATAGCTAGAGGTCTATATAGTAGTAATCTATATATATAACTAGACTTTATTATAGTTAAGAGGTTAGAAAACCCTTTATAAACTTCTATACTAATTTATAAAAGGTAATATTACTATACTAAATATCTCCTATCTATAATAATATAGCTATAAAATATTTACCTTAACTACTTTAGCTTAACTTTATAAAAACTACCTTTAGTACTTTAATCTTAAGCCTTAAATTAGATATTTTATTAACTATATCTTCTTAAACTCTTACTAAATATAGTACTTAATAAAGTAAGAAGTTATTACTATAAGAAATATAAGGTTTAATAAGAGAATAAAACTTAGTAATAATATTAATAAATAGAAGGATAACCTCTAGGAGATAAACTAAGAGAAAATATATAACTACTATAATAATATTATTAAGTTACTAATGCTATAATAAATACTAAACCTAAATAATACTAAGAATAATAAAGAAGCTAAATAGTTATTACTAACTAAGCTAATAAAAGTTAATAAAGTTAATATGCTAAATAAATCCTAGGAATAAGATAAGTTTAAATATTTCTAAGCTTAGTTTTAACTTATAACTCTACCTTAATCTCTATTTTTATTATTCTTCTAAGTAATAAATAATCTTAAGAAGAGTTATTATTACTAAATTTAAGAAATTTAAAATTAATTTAAAAACCTTCTATAAAGTAATATTCCTAATTAGTATAAAGCTAAGTAAATTAATTAAGTAATAAGATAATCTCTATATCTATTTATAGTCTAGCTAACTTAGTATTAATAAGAAGTATTAAGTTTATAGTTATAATATAGCCCCTCTATAAAAAAGACTATAATAAATTCACTTAGTTTATAGATATAATTTAGGAAATACTATAGAGGCACTTTAATCTATATTCTCTATTAGTTAAGAATAATAATATAGAAACTCTATATATTTCTATTAGTAAGTAAACCCTTATATAACGTTAGATATATACTCTAGCTAAATAAATTAGTAAAATAGTAATAATATAAATAATACTATACTATATATAATAGAGCTAATTATATTAGGGCTAAGTAGGCTACTAAGGCTTTTATAGTCTAGAAACGCCTTTACTAAACCTTTTAGTAAGGTGCTATAGAAAATACCTAAAAGCTAAACCTTTTAGTAAGGTAAACACTACTATATAAGATATTTAATAACTTCTTACCTAAAAGGTTAACCTTTTAGTAAGGTACTATATATATAAAAGATAACTCCTTAACCTCTTAAGAGGTTCTTATAGCTAAAAGCATAAAAAGCTCTATAAATAGAGCTTTATATCTATCTCTCTTTCTTATCCTTATTAATCTATAATAAGTTCTCTAGGATATTAACAGTAGACTTAGTATATTAATATACTAGCTATATATAAAGCATACCTATTAATATTAATAATATATAAAAGATTATATAAAGGTTTAGCATTAATATAATTAATAAAACACTCTGTTTTATTAAGCAGCCTGAATAACACTAAGAGTATATTATTAATATAGTTCTTAAGAAAGCTCTTATTAATACTTCTATAGAGAACTTATAGATATAGTAACTTATTATAGATAAGTAAGCAGACTTAGTAGTAGAGATTAGATAGATCCTTAGGCACTCTATAGAGTGGCTCTTCTTTAAATAGAAGGGGAATATTAGTGAGTATAGCTTACACTAACTAATAGAGAGAGCATTACTAATAATAGTATAGCTAGTGGATAAAGTAGTAATAGAGATAGTATTTAATAGTAGTATAGATAATAGGTAAGAGGATAAGTTAATAGATATTATTATTAAACTATAAAGTTAAGGATTATAAAGCTATAGATAGGTATATATAAGTGCAGCTATAGTTAGGATAGGTAGTTAGCAAGATTATATAACTAAAGGCTATATATATTATTAGGAGGCATGGAGTTAGAAGGGCTGTTATAAAGTAGGTAAAATCACTATATAGTGGCTAGAGGCCTTAATAAGAAGTATAACTAGATATTAAGCTTTAAAGCTAGAAGCTCTCTATTTAGTTTAATAGTAATAAATAATTCTACTAAAGATAGGTTAAAGAGGTTTTTATTAAAAACCTACTAAAGAGATCTATTATTATTACTCTTATTTTATAGCTAATTAGCTAGTTACTTATTAAGAAATAAGTTTAGAGAAGCTAAAGAATTATATCTAAATAACTATAAACTATTAAAATTATAAATTAAAGTGCTTAATATAATAATATAAAGTTATAAAGTTCTTAGCAACTACTAAATATATTTCTATAAGCTAAATAAGTATAGAAAACTTATTAAAGTTAAAATAAGACTTATTATTAAAAAGGATTAATAGCTTTATAATTTAAGAAATATCTATATTACTATCTTAGCTAGAATATCTTCTAGAACTTTTATTATAGTTATAAACTAATTTAATATAAACCCTCTATAATATAATATTATTAATATTCTTATTTATACTAATCTTAATAAAGAAGTTTATATAGAGATAGCACTAAAATGTTAAAAAAGTAGATATATTCTAAAGTTACTTAAAGCTCTCTATAGACTTTACTATTTACTACTTTTATAGTAATAATATTTAGAAATAGATTTTGTAGTAAGTAGGTTTAAGTAAGTAGTTAGTAAAAGCTACTATTAATAAAATAGTAAGACTTTCTTTTTTTTTATAAATAACTATATATTTATATATTCTCTTTCAAAAGAGATTAAAGTAAGATAGCTTATTAATAGACTTTAACTATAATACTATCTTAAAGAAGAAAACAATACTTAGTAGTTTTTAAAGATTAAAGTAATTTATAATTAATATAACCATAAACTATAGCTCTTATAGTTATCCTTTTTTAAGAAGTTATTAAAACTCTTAATTAGTAAATTAATAAGAAACTATAAAACCCTAATAGTATAAAAAGAACTCCTTTTATATAAAGGAGAGGTAATAAAGGCTAATATTATAAATATTAATAAAAAGTAGGATTATTACTATCTATAGTAGTTATAATAAGACTTAATATTTTATTTACTATTAGTAAACTTACTTACTTTAACTAAAACTCTAAACCTTATTACTACTTAGCTACTAATTATATTATTTAATACTTTATATAAATAAAGAAACTATATCTAGAATATAAAGTTTCTAAGAAATTATCTAAAGGCCTTAAAGTTATATTAAACACTAGTTTTATTAATAATATACTAAACTATAAAAGTTTCTAGGCCTCTAGCCACTATATAGTGATTTTACCTGCTTTATAACAAACCTTCTAACTCCACGCCACGCCTCCTGATAATATATATAGCCTTTAGTCACGTGATCCTATCCTAACTATAGCTATACTTATATATACCTATCTTACTAGACAGCCTTATAATCCTTAACTTCATAGTTTAATAACAATATCTATTAACTTATCCTCTCGCCTATCACCCGCGCTGCTAATACTATCTCTATCACTGCTTTATTCACTAGTCTCCTTATTTAATCAGGCTAGCTAATGCCTTTATAGCTATGCTGTTGTTAGCAATGCTCTCTCTGTTCAGCACAAGCTATACTCACTAATATTCCCCTAAAGGGCTGCCTCTGCCTTAGTATTACAGAGAGTCTGTTTAAAGAAGAGCTATTCTATAGAGTGCCTAAGGACCTATCTAACCTCTACTACTAAGTCTACTTACTTATCTATAATAAGTTAGCATATCTATAAGTCCCCTATAGGGGTATTAATATAGGCTCTTTTAAGAGCTATGCTAATAATACGCTCTCAGTGTTATACAGGCTGCTTAATAAAACAGAGAGCCTCATTAATTATATTAATACTAAACTCTTATATAATATTTTGCATATTATTAACGTTAATAGGCACACCTCATATATAGCTAGCATATTAATATACCAGGTCTAGTGCTAATATCTTAGAGGACTTATTATAGGTTATAGAATAAGGAAAAGAGATAGGTATAAAGCCCTGCTTATAGTAGCAGAGCTTTTTATGCTTCTAGCTATAAGAACCTCTTAGGAGGTTAAGAAGTTATCTCTTATATACATAGCACCTTGCTAAAAGGTTTACCTTTTAGGCGTTTTTCCCAGGCCACAAGAGCCTTAGTAGCCTACTCAGCCCCGATATAATCAGCCCCGTTACGTGCAGCGCGGCGTCACCCGCGCCATTACTATTCCGCTAGTCTATTTAGCTAGAGCACGCGTCTAACTTTGTGATATTTAGAGGGTTTGCTTACTAGCAGGAATATATAGGGTTCCTATATTATTATCCTTAACTAGTAGAGGGCATAGATCAAAGTGCCTCTATAGTGTTTCTCAAATTATGCCCATAAACTGGGTGAATTTATTATAGTCTTTTTTGCAGGGGGCTGCGTTATAACTACAAACTCAATAAAAGTTTCTAATTCTTTATAATAAAGCTTTTTAGAGAGATAATATTATAGAGAGTAAATAAGTAAAATATAGTTACTATATTCACTATAGAGATAGGGCTTCTTACTCCTTTATAAATAGTAAAACAAAAAGCTATTTATAAATTAACTTATTACTACTCTATAAATCTCCCTCTTAAATTATAAACTACCTAAGTTTATAGATTCTATAATAATTAATATACTAAAAGTTATAATTTAGTATAATAATCTATAAATAGTAAGCCTTATTATAAAGAAGATATTCTAGCTATAAATAAAACTTTATTATATTAATATCTATTATTATTAACTATAGCAGAAGGTTATAAAAAGATATATTAAGATTATTCATATCTCTTTAGCTAAATTAATAGTAAATAGATTTATAAAACCCCTTTTATAGTAGTTTTATAAAAGAATTATTACTTAATTAAGCTTTATTAATCAGCCCCCCCGCAAAAAAGACTATAATAAATTAACCTAGTTTATAGATATAATTCAGGAAACACTATAGAGGCACTTTAACCTATACTCTCTATTAGTTAAGGATAATAATACAGAAACTCTATATATTCCTGCTAGCAAGCAAACCCTCTTAATAATTAATAAGTTATAAATAATTATAAAAGCTTAAAAGAGAGAGAAATTATAAAATATTAATAGTAATATTAAGCTTAGATTTAAGTAGGCTTAATACCTAACCTAAAGAGGTAATTCTATAATTACTATATTAGTTAAATTAACTTACTAAATATCTTACTAACTATAACATTATATTAATATAAAAGAGAGAGTATTATATTAATATTTAAGCCTTTAAGTATATAGTTTACTAAAAACTTTACTTATATAAGTTTATATATTTTTTTATCTTTTTATAATTAAGTAATAACTCCTTCTCTAAAGCTAATAATATCTTTATAAACTATATTAATAAAACCTTATTATTAATAATAATATCTCCTTAAAGAACTCTATAAATAGTAATAAAGAGTAATAAAGAGTAATAATTCCTTTTATTATAAATAAATAAGTTTATAAAATAAAGTAATTAAATTAAGATTAAATAAATAACTATAAAAGGAGTAATACTCTCTTTATAGAATAACCTCTCTTATTAATAATATTTTTAAGTTAGCGCTACTTAAATAAGGTTATTATTACTAACTTTCTAGATAAGATCTATAAGCTTTTAGGTAAATAAGAAGACTAAGTTATAATACTATAATTAAGAGCTAAGAGCCTAAATACTTTATAAAACTTTATAGATAATATTAAAGAATATTACTAAAAAAGCAATTATAAAATAGATAAATAATAAAATTATAAAGTTACTAATAGATATATTAGAGATATTAAATAGCTTTATATTAAATAGATATATTAAATAACTTTAAATATATTAAATTTAGATATTTTAGAGTTAATTAGCAAACTTAGCTAGTTATACTAAGTTATACTATATTATACTATATTATATTAAAACTAAAGAAATATTAAATTAACCTCTTAGTATATATAGTAATATACTAAGTATATATAAAAGTAGCAGTAATTAAAGTATAATAATATAATATCTATCTTAGCCACTTTTAGGTATAAATAGTATATAGATCTATACATAGAGATTTCTAGATAGCTACACACTTAATACACTATTATTTTAGACCCCATACTATACGATTCAACAGGTGCGGACACTGCTAGGTGCAGGCATGCTGGGCGCGGGCACTACCGCTGGGCGCGGGCACTACCGCTGGGCGTGAGCACTGCTGGGCGCGGGCACTGCCGGGCGGGTGGCAGTAGATAGGTGCGGGCACTGCTGGGTGCAGGCACTCTGGGCACGGGCACTACTAGTGGGTGCGGGTACCACCACTAGGCGTGCACTGCTGGGTGCGGGCACTGCTGGGCGGGTGGCAGCAGGTGGGTGAAGGCACTGCTGGGTGCGGGCACTGCTGGGTGCGGGCACTGCTGGGTGCGGGCACTGCTGGGTGCGGGCACTGCTGGGTGCGGGCACTGCTGGGTGCGGGCACTGCTGGGTGCAGGCACTCTGGGCGCGGGCGCATTGCTGGGTGCGGGCACTGCTGGGCGGGTTGCAGCAGGTGGGCACCACTGTGCATGTGGGGCTTGCTCGGCTAAGGTACCTTACCTAATCAGCTTTAAGGTGGGAAAATCGTTCCTCAAGCGGGTGGTAAAGAGAACCTTTCTTAACAGAAAGGCGTTAGCAGAAAGAAGATAGAACGAACTCGACGGAATTAGCTGGGTCTATATATGTCGTTAGGACGCTGTCAAGTCCTTGGACATCTCCCCCAGCTCCTGGGCACGCGCGGAAGCCAAGCCGGCCGGGGAGACATCGACGTTGGTCTTCCAGATCACCGGGTCGCGCTTACTAGCGATGAGCAGCGATTTGACATGCTTTTGAATCCAATTGTCGAGCAGGGCACCTGTGCCTGGAAGCATGTGATCAACGAGGCCCATCTCTCGCGCGCCAGCAGGCGACAAAGGTGTCATGTCGCGACAACGGTGTCAAGTCGCGCAGCAGCTTCGTGGCGCCCGCCGAGCCACATCGTCTGGCGTCATTATGGTCGAAAAGAACGGGATGGATCGTGTTCTGCTAAAGCAAACCTTTGGGTCGGTAATTATAGAGGTACTTTAGTTCTGATTAGATTGAGACACTGCGCGCTGCAGACTGCTGTTCTTGTGGGATTGAATAGTTGATGAAGGATGAAGGCAGCTAGTGGCAAAGGGTCGACCGTCGGCTTCAACATGATCAACACTGTGAATCCGCAAAGGTTAGAGATTGAACCCGCGGGTGTGATGTCTGTTAGATGGGATGGGGTGGGCGAAAGGCAAGGGTTAGTCGGGGGCATGACGGGCATGGGGGGATGGCTGGCATGGCTGCCCTTTCCAGTCTGGAAAGCACTACTTACTTTGGTCTATGCCTGGGGGAAAGACGCGCCCAGGGCACCCAGGATCTCAAGCCCCTCAGCCACCTCAGGCACCTCAGGCACCCAGGATCCAGGTGGCTGTGTCTGCTCTAAGAGATCAGCGCAAGGCGCGAAATCCATGATGGCGTATCCGCATAGTGCGATATGATAATCAAGACAAGATCCAGGTGGTCGTCAATGAGACAATGGATTCTGCCTGCGGACACGAAGTGACTGATATCCGCGACATTAAGAGAGTGCGGTCGATATAAAGCATAGTTGAGGAGTAGAGACGAGACTCCCTTGCTGATGATGCATCTTGTGATAATGGATCCTGCGATGATGAATCCTGGTCGTGACTGCGATTGACGTCAACTCGCCCAACGGGGACGCCTCATGAAGAAGAGAGGATCGGCTGGTCCAGACCCTGCCGGCTGTTGCATCATGCCCAACCATCTGAGCCTCTGAGGCAGGTGTCTAGGGGAAACAACCGGCCACTGCCTCGCGTCTCCCATGTCGAGGGCATGTATGCTGAGTACCCTCCCCGGCCAGTAGATGCTCGCCGTTCTTCCAGAGACCCATAAGTTCGATTCCGGCGACACCAAGTGCCATCAGGATATGTGGGACGGAGTCTGAACCAGCCAACGAGAGAGATGTCCCTGAATGTATCAGAGGGAGTCCTGCGGCAGACGGAGGGAAGGAGAGGCTATGGGAAGGGGGAAGGAGAGGCCATGGGGAGGGAAGGTTGAGGGGGCAGCTAGGGGAAGGAAGATCAAGCGGAGGCAGGTGACGGCGGGGGTGTCATGCGATCTGCATAGCCCGTGGGTGGTCATAGAAGGAAGGCGAAAGACGGGACCGGAGCAGGGGCAGGTGGGCTGAGGCACCATGGGATAGGCAACTGCTCTAAGTAGGAGGAACGGTCGTGGTGCGTTGCATGACACCAGGCGGGGAGTCACTCGTCGTTGTCGTTAGCGGGCTTCGCTTCACAGACTGGGTGAAGAATGGCGTGCGAAATCGTTAGTGCCGTTGGTATAGTCTAAAGTGCGATGTGAATACCGAATGGAGACAGCTCGCAGGCGATGCGATATTCTCCTGTCCTTTGCGCTTTCAGGTGTGTCGGACGATGGGAGTTGACGTGGCTGTGGGGAATCAGTGGGCGAAGCAGGCAAAGTGGCCGGTGGAACGCGAGGTGTGAAGTTGAAATAAAGTAATCGATCAGCGGGCCAAGAACGGGACGATAGATGACAGTGCATTGCACTTGGACTCGGATGGGATGATGCAGAGGGTGACGGCAGGCTTGTCTGCAGGGTCACGGCTGCGAGGTAGGTAGTGCTGGTAGTGGAGTCAGTCTGTCGCTGCAGCCAACAAAAGAGAACCAATCAATCGGTGCAATGTCCCTGCCCGGTAGCTTACTTAAGCTCTTCTTACAGCGAGCTTCCATGGGCTTTTTTTTTTTTTTTCAAATCAGTAAGCATCCATACCTCCCTCACTCAGTGCCTGGGAAATGGTTTGAGAGGAGAGACAGACGCTTGCAGCGTCAAAGAATTCTTTTTTGGAGAAAAGAAAGGAGGACAAAACAACACAAACGAACAAACAAATCGATCAAGACGGGCAGAAACAAGCAATGGGAAAGCCGGTCAAAAATTGCGGTGGACCGCATCCCGCGCATCACGAACCACTTTCCGTCTTTTCGTCGCCGGTAGACCCAGCCTCTTGCCGATCTTCTCTGCCTCCTTCGCTAACGCATCTGCATAAGCCTCGCCCTTCTCCTCCTCTGTCATTTCGAGGACGGCGTCTTTCTTGTCGACGATGGTTTGGCGCCGTTTGGCCTTGGCCTCCTCCTTCTTGACCTCCCTAGCTTTGGCGGCCTCTGCGATGGCGCGTTCCGCAGCCGTCACGGGCTCGACGTCAACGCCGGGGCGCGACAAAATATGCCTTATGATGCCATCTGCCGAGATGCATGACTCCTCAGAGTCGTATGGGTCATGCATCAAGGCTGACAGGTCGAAGATGTCTGTCGATGAGCCCAGGTCTTCTGCCATTTGATCGTCGACCAAGGGCATCGCGGCGCCGGTAGGGGACAAACCGGACATATCGCCGTCCATGGTCTTGATTGGACTTATCGCCATCTTGATCTCGGCGGTTTGGGCCTGGTCCTCGGCAAACAGGGGGTCGTACGGGTCTGCATTCGTCTCGAGAGTCGGCTCGGTCATCTGGGAGGCATTGTTCTCGCGCCTGACAATCTCGATGGAGGAGGCCTCGGGTGTAGCTTCGTCGGTGCTTTTGGCTTGCTTCTTCCTCCTTGGACCCTTGATTTGGTGGTACTCCTTGAACAATTCCAAGGCTCTCCTGGCGACCTTGGCCGTGAAGCCAGCATTGCTCTCCGACATGGCTTGCGTAATGTAGCCGGGGCGCTCTGCGGAAGTCTCCTAAAGATCCCACAGAGGGCGCTCCGGCTCATTTGCAAGCCAAAGCTCGGTCAGAGTAGCCATTGGGCCAACGATGTCCCGCGGCGGCTCCCGAGTGTTGCTGATATAGCCGTCTGGGTACCATTTCCCATGCCAACGGTCTTCGAGGAGCGCCAGCTTGGCTTGGTAGTGGAGATGGGCGGTCTTGACCTCGATTCCCGAGTCTGCGTATGCCTTGACGACCCCTGTGGCAGTGGCGTGGCCGTGAACGTGGAATGCGGCCACCTCCTTCGAGGTTGCAGGGTTCTGATCCGCGAAAGTGGCAAATCGGTCAAATGTGGCCTTCTGCGCGAACGGGTACTTTTCAATGAGTGCCTAGCAACGTGTTAGTCCCCAGGAAAAAAAAGTGGAATTTAAAAAGCAACGAGGATAGTGACTTACCCGGTCGTTACCTTTGGTCGTCTCGTCGGCCATGTTCTTGATGTCGCGAATCGGCGCTGTAGATGGGAGGAAAGCCGGCTGGCGAGGTGAGGTAATACACGCACGGGTGGGACTGAGAAGAGAGAAAAAAAAAAAAAAAGAAGCGGCAAGCAAACTGCTGGATTGCTGTGATGAGAGAGTAAGGGTTGGCTGGTCGTTGGTTTGAGTATGAGCTTGCTGGTTGTGAAGAGAGGAACGGGGGAGGGGAAGACTGGCTGCTACAAAAAAGAACAAAACACACACCTACACGGTACGGTAGTAGACACATCACGATACCTTCTCCACGATCAACCATGCCCGGGGCCCCACCGGGCATCGGGCCGGTGTGGGTCCCGAGGTCGCGTAGCACCGACCCAAATAGGTACGTACCTGCGGCATCGACACGCCAACTCCACAGTGATATGGATGTCTGTTTGGTTTCGGCGTCCTGACTAAGGTACTGTAGGTACTGTCAAATTAGGCGTAATTGTACATATATTCGTAATACTGTAGTGTGTGTGTAATTCTACACATTTATCCTTATTTAGGCGTGTCCCAGCCCCTTTTTCCTGTGCATATCCTGGTTATAGTTAGCGTGCACAGACTGCTTCAGGCCTGTGCACAGAGCTAGGCTAATATTATGCCTAACTTACACTATATATTCTAGACCCTTCTATTTAATATACCCTCTCAGGGATTACTAGCTATTTATAAAGCTATTTCTAAACTTTATTTAGGTTTATCTTATTTTATATATTTATTTCTATTACTCTTATATACTTTATATTATCTTTCTCTTCTAGGTTTTATATATAGTTTATCTCTAGCTATATATATTAGTTATTTATATATAGCTAACTATAGAATGCTTTAAATTATAGTAATATAAGTGCTTTTATAAATCTATTTACTATAATCTCTACTAATAGAGTATATTTAACTAATATATATCCTGCTATAATCTTTTACTATAGCTAGTAATTATAGATATTAATATATTATAGCTTTATTTATAGTTAAATAAGCTCTATATTAACTAGCTAAATAGTTTATTAATTATTATACTAGATTTAGATTATTATTAATATTATATTAGATATAGTAAAAGTAGCTTTAGATATAGCTTTGCTTAGAAATTAGATTTATAATATAGTTACTAATTAACTTATAAAGAGAGCTTTATATACTACTTAGAATAGTATAAATAGCTTTATCTCTATTATTAATATTATAACTATTATCTACTTATTTACCTTTTATATAATTATTTCTCTAAATAGCTTTATTATAAATACTTAAGAGCTTTTTTAGTTAATTATATTATCTATAAAGCTAGTATCTAAAGTAACTTTAAGTATATTATCTAGTTTACTAGGCTTAGTATTATATTTAAGGTAGAGATATTATATTATATAGAGATATTAGAGAACTTAATTAGTAATATAGTGCTATATAGAGCTTAGATTATTATTAAACTTAGTAAAATAGCTTATAGTAAATACTATATTAAGCTATATTATTACTACTATATATAAGATTATTTTAATATATTATTAGTAGTAGTTAATCTTCTATAGCACTGCTTTCTCTTTATATAGTTTTAATTTATCTCTTATTATAGATATATATACTTAGTTATCTATATTAAGGCTTATAATATACTGCTTAAGTAGCTTCTATACCTTATCTATAAATATAAACTATAATAGCTATAGCTTATATATAGCTCTGTTATATAGCACTTTAATCCTAAGAAACTATTATAGATCCTAACCTCCTTTAAGATAATAGCGTTTCTAGAGAGTATTTATAGCCTCCTTTATACTTTTAGTATATTTATAAGGAAATACTAATATATAATTATCTATATAGAAGAAGAATATTACTTATTTATATTACTAATAGTAGTTCTTGCTAGCTACTTATTTAAAGTTAAGTATAGTAAGGCCTATCTCTAAATACCTTTACTAAAGCAGTAGTAAGTAGTATAGTCTATAAAGTGCCTTTTATAGATATAGAACCTTATTATTATAGTAATATCCTAGTAGTATATTTATAAATACTATTTTATTAATAGATATATATATAAATATATTTATAGTATTATATTATAATAGCTCTATATTAAAGTAAGTAGCTATAGCTATTAATATTTAGAAAGATATATCTATAAATATTATAGTATATATATTCTATATATCTTTTACTTATTAGTTACCTTAGATTATAAATCTTACTTTAAACTTTACTAACTATTTATATTTATTAAGTTTATATATATAAACCTAGTAGTAGCTAAGCACTTAGTAACTATAAGCCTCCTACCTCACTATTTTATACTAGAACTATAATACTTTATATCTCTTTAGATAAAATTTCTCAGCTTCTAGAAATTCCTTTATAAATAGATATAGTTTTATAAGCTTATTATATAGTACTAACTAATTATAAAATATAAGTAGAGGAGGTAACTTAGACTAGGAGTAATTTAATAGAGTAGCTATTTTATCTAATTTACTTAGGTTACTATATATTATAGTATTTCTATAATACTCTATACTCTCTAGCTTTTATTTTTTAGCTATAGTAAATACTTACTATTATAGATCTATCTTATCTATAGCTACTTTAAGAATATAACCTACTTCTATTAAAGTTTTAGAGATATTCCACTCTATATATATACTTAGTAAGTAATTAGTCTAAGTGCTCTAGACTATAGAGCTATTTTCTAATTATATAGTTTTATATTTCTAGTATAGCTATATATAGCTTACTAGAAAAGCAGCTTTAAATAAGGTTTATAGTATATAGTAGTGCTAGAGTAGTAATAATTTATATTATCTATTATTATTTATATATTTTAAAGAGTGGTTATACTTTTCCCTATACTCCTTTATACTTATAAGTATACTCTCTAGAGCTATAAAAAACACTATAGATAGGGTTTCTGGAGAGGTTATTAGTTTAAAATAAGTATTTATATAGATAGGAGTGTTATTTATTTCTAGTATAGTAGCAGTAGCTAGGGCTACTAGGCTCTATAGCAGGAATAATATAACTATATCTATATTCTTTAGTATTATAGCTCCTAGATCTTCTATATACTTATTAGTATAGTTATAAAACTTAACTACTTTATCTATTTCCTTATTAATATCTTATAGAGTAGCTTATATATAGCTCTTGCTAATTAGCTAATTAATCTATTTCTATATTATAGTAAGGTCTATATACTAGAACTCTTTAGCAAGCCTCTTTAAGTTACTATTAAAAAACTTCTTCTTATTAAATATTATATTATATATAGTAAATACTTCTATATATAGCAGGTTCTATATATAAAAGGAGTTACTAGATATATAGCTTACTAGAAAGCTAATAAATATATATAGCATAAGCTTTTTATAGTATTATTACTTAAGTTAAGCTTTCTTTATTATAGTAAATACCTTATAGCTATGGATATATAGATATAAGAGGTTAGAGTATATATAATTAGTAGACTTACGTACCTAAAAGTACTTATAAAATAGCTTATAGAGCATTTACTAGCCTCTTACTACTATAGATATATAGTTATATAGATAAGTAGATAACTTTATTATCTTAGACTATAGTATATCTAGTAGCTTTATATCTATTACTATAGCTCTTATATACTCCTTAATTATAGCACTAACTTATTCTACTCTGCTGTTCTATACTTAAGTATTAGTAATAGAGAGCTTAAGGTAGATATCTTATATCTTAATAATAGTAATAATATATAGGTGCTTTATAAGCTTAAGGTCTATTTTAATTACCTTTATATATACTCTATACTATATTAAAAGTATCTCTAAGTAGTCCTTAATTACTATAAAGAGGTTATTAGTCTCTCTTTATATAAGGTAAAAGTCCTAGGTATATACTATAGATTAATCTATTATAAGTAGCACTAAGTAATACCTTTTATAGCTTTTATTATAGTTATAGAAGTTTAGAGTAATATATTTACCTAGCTCTATATATTTAATAAATTCTTATAGCACTTATTATACTTAGTAGTGAATCTTAGCTATATTATAGATATTATAATTAACTATTATTATAAGCTTACTTTCTTAGATAAGGCAGACTCCTCTTATACTATTTAAGAGATATTAAATAGCTTCTAGGCCTAGGTATCTAAGGCACTAGTACTAAATTAAGGTACTGCTATAGATAGGCTATTACTTTATTACTATATTATATATATATATATAATACTTAGCTAGGGGTTACTAAGTATATATAAGGAATATAGCTCCTTTCTTATCTCCTTTACTATATAGCAGGGTACTCCCTGAGATCTCCCTATACTCAAGAACCTACTAGTAATATCTCTTATCTAATACATAGAGGTAGATATAATCTAATCTTTAAAGATAGTTATTTTATAGACTTATATCTTACTAGATACTATACTAGCATAGCTTCCTAAGTAATATAAGATTACTTATAAATCTATAGCAGAGCGCTATATTATATAGGTATAGATATATTATGCTTTCACTATATCCCTTTACCTTAATATTAACTATACTATATCCCTTAATAGAGACCTAGTATATACCTATCTATAGAAAGTTACTAGGAGCTGCTCTAGTAAGCATAGTAAACCATAAAGTATTATTAAATATATATATTATTACTCTAGAGTCTAGGATAGTAGAGTTATAGAGTTAGTAGTTATTTAGCTATATATAGAATATAGACTTAAGGATCTCTCTATAGTAGCTATATAGTTATTTATCCTCTATATATAGCCTGCTACTTAACTTAAGCTTATAAATATACTTTATAAGCTTTTTATTATTATTAATATATTTCTCTACTAGGTAGTAGAGAGATTTGCTTTTCTAAAGATACTCTAGATATAGCTTTTTAAATATAATCTAGCACTTAGCTAATAGGTAGTAACTATAGCAGGCTAGGCAGAGCCCCTTCTTATCTATTATTTATATAGTTATAGGTACCCTTTTATAACCTTTAAGTACTATAGATTACTCTCCTCTCTATACTTAGTATATAGTTAGTCTATGCTTCTTAGGCACTTCTAAGTTATTCTCTAAAGCAGCATTTTTATTATCTCCTTGTATAGTAGAGCTAAATGCTCCTTAGCCTGTTTTAGTATATAAGTTAGTTATTTTAAATATATTAAGGGTAACTTAGGTATCTTTTAGTATATCTCCTATTATAAGGGAGCTGGTGTTTATATATAGTTATACTATTATTTAGTATATATAGATCTAGGTATCTAAACTGCTATTACTAAGCACTATAGTAAAGTTTATAAACTATTAGTTAGGCTCTTTTATTTATAAAAAGCTACTAGCCTATACTTTAGTAATAGCCTTTTCCTACTTTATAAGCTATTTCTCTATATCACACTTTATAAATAGCTTTTTATATACTAGGAGGTTTAGGGTTATAGTATAACTACTTCTAGCTATAGCCTTATATTTATAAGTATTAATACTAATGCTCTTATAAAGTATATATACTTAGTAGTTAATACTCTTATCTATAATATAGTATAGATATAGGAGATCTGGGTAGATATTATTATAGATCTAGTCTTAGAGTATATATTATTACTTTTTATATACTTTATAGTACTTATTTCTAAATATATAATCTACTTAGTAAGCTTAGTATAGCTTATAATTTACCTTTAATAGGTCTATAATTATATTAGTGTATATAGTAATTATATTATTACTTAGTAATATAACTACTATACTATTTACTATACTATCTATAGAGTGGTTAGAGATATCTAGAATAGTTAGCTCTATAACTTTGCCTCTAAAGCAGCTTTAAAGCATACTATCTATATTTAGAGTAGTAATATATAGGTTAATACTATTCTATAGCTTAAGGCTAGATATCTTTATATATAGGAGATTAATCTAGAGGATCTAGTTACTGTGTCTATATAGCTAAAAGGTAGTTATAGTAGTTATTATCTTATAATTAAGGTTTTTAGAGTGGTATTTATAGTAATATAGCATATATTAGACTGTTAATTATCAAATTAGGCATAATTATATATATATTTATAATACTGTTATATATATATGTAATTCTACCTATTTATCCTTATTTGGGCGCGTCCTAACCCCTTTTTCCTGCGCGCACCCCGGTCGCGGTTAGCGCGCACGGACCGCTTCGGGCCCGCGCGCGGAGCCGGGCTAACGTTGCGCCCGACTCGCACCACACGTTCCGGACCCTTCCATCTGACAGTAATTCTACGCATTCATCCTTATTTAGGCATATCCCAGCCCCTTTTTCCTGCGCGCACCCCGGTCGCGGTTAGCGCGCACGGACCGCTTCGGGCCCGCGCGCAGAGCCGGGCTAACGTTGCGCCCGACTCGCACCGCACGTTCCGGACCCTTCCATCTGACAGGTACTGCGCTTTACAACAACACCACCACCATCACAATCACAATCACCACCACCCACTACCTCCACCGCATCCCAATTATAAACCCATCCATCCTACAGGGCGCTTGCGTCGTCCCTACTCCTCTTCATCAACCCTCTCCCATCAAATATTTCAATTTTGAACCGTGGTCCTTCCTCCATTGCAGTCGCGAATCCACCGCCGCCACGTCTCGTTTGTTGAGGGAGCTGCAACTTGCAACTGCAGGAGCAAACTGCCCTGACTTAGCGCACCTTCCAGTTCCACTTCTACTAAGTTTTCATCTATTCTTCCTCATCCCGGGTCACCATTTTGGACTCCTCAAGAACCTACCTTATCGCTCGACTTTACCTGATTCTTGCCCAAAACGACACCACTCTAATGTCAAGAGCCAAAGTGATAACGTTCGAGATGTCGTCCTCTGGAATCTCCTCTTGTCTTCCCCCTGCGGACCCAGCGGTATGCTCCCTTCCCAGCCCATCTTCTCTGACTGCACATCTGATCTATCTGCTCAGGAGGACCCAAACATCTTGGTGAAGGCCACCCAAGATTCAAACTTGAATCCCTCCGATCGCGCGCAGTCGGACTCCAGTGGCCAGGCAGGTTCCCCCCCCCCGCTCTCAACTTCTCATCTTCAAAAAGACCGTTCTGACTCATTATTCACACAGGACCAGCGCTGGAGCACAAACGACATCCGTGCCATGATTCACATCTTCGAAACGTACGCCGGCCCCTTCGCCGTGGGCACAGTCGCGGAGCTGCTCGGCCGCGCAAGCCACGCCGAGGTTGGGAAATGGATTATCCTGCACCGGCAGTCTGCGCACGCTCTATATGTCTCCGAGGCGAAAACAGCCACCGGCGTGAGAAGGCGGCCCAAGATTGCTCCGGCTTACTGCCTGCCTATTGCCTGCCCCCTTGGCGGCGGCGTCACGAGCATCATTAGCGGTATTAACGACTTCGAGTTACGCCTCTACTTGGACGGGACCTTGACGGGGTCGTTTGGACTTCAGCTTCCAGAGACGGAGGAGAAGTAGTAGATGCGCAGGCTGGATGGGACTTTCTACGAGGGCTGCCGTGGATGCCGGCAGTGGCAGTGACAAGACGTTGCTCCGAGATACTGGTCTTTTTGAGCAATTTTCGGGTACTCGAAACGACACTATGGGAGGCGAGACTGAGTTTTTGACCCGGCGCGATTCATTTTCGGTCCAGCGGGACGAGCTGGCATCCAAGGATCAAAAAGAGGAGCTACCGTTTACCTTACGGTTGGGGGAGGCCTACAGTGGATTACCATGCCAAATCGGCATCGGTTTTGGCATCTCAACGCAGAAAGCCCAATAATTATTTCACGGCCCGCGATAGCTTGCTTCAGACAATCAGAAGTCTTGGCCACCTCAAGAACTGCTGTACTCTGCAGTGAGGCTCTATTAGAAATTAGTCTAGGGTTCTCAATGGAGTCTCTCGGCCGATGCCTTGATGGACTTTTCCCATTCCGTGATGCTCCAATGCCTTGTCCGTTCCGCCATCCGACCCCCAGCTAAATTTACACTGCACCGCGTGGGTCGGCAACAGCCCTTATCACTCTTCCCGGGGCCCTAAGAAGGATGGCTACCAGCCCTCTTCCACTAAAGCCCTCCACTGAAGCCCTCCAGCTCAACTGAACACCTGCCGCTGATCAGAACCGCAACAGCCCGCAGGACATCAGGGACTCCACCATCGCCATTTGCATGCCTCGCGGCGGCCCCAACTCCATACTGGACATAATGAGTGAGTTGACAGCGCTACCTACTCCTGCCTGAATAATGGAGCGTCTCTCTCAAACACTTAACTACCTTACAGTAACCTCCCCCACCGAGCGGAGCCTCAGCGGGCTATAATCCAAGTCGGGCTAGAAAATCTAGCAGAAAGTAAAAGAAAAAGAAAACAACACTCGGACCGTTTTGAAAAACTACTTAACTAAGTATAAATGCCTATCTTGCTTTAGGTCATTCAAGCATAAGGGCAGGCTCAGGAAAATGTCCCTACTTTCAAAGTAGGCAAATGTCCCCACCTCGATCTTGCCTCCATGGCTGTGTACGTGCCTGGCCTTTCGACTTGAAGCTGAATTAGATATGCTATGAAGGGGGTTTCCACGATATCTGACTGTATGATTGCTGTTAGTTAGGAATCGTCTTCTAATCTGTGAGGTCTGAGATTAGGGGAGGAGCGTTAGGTGGGGGATGTTGTCGTATTCACCCTGAGTTTTCGACTCTGCTGTTGGCTGAACCAGAAACTCCCGATCTCTATTAAACAAAGTCCAAGCTATAAAACTCCAAAGTTAACGTTCTAGTTTGCAGACTTTAGGAGGGGGGATCGTCGTGTTCTTAATGAAGCCAATGTTTGGGGTTCATTGTTTGTCAAACCTTCATGTTGTTACCGTCTGACGATTATGGACGTGGGAACCAACCCAAATGCGAAGAACCAATGCCTGTAGCCCTGAGGCATGATATTCATAAAGGTTCAACCCGGCCCATTACGTTGTGTTTCTGTAAGTCCAAGTCTCGGAACGCTGTTCTTGAGTTCTTGAGGATATGACTGAGAGCTTGGACGGCTGTGACTTCAATATGTCGATCAGCACGCATTATTGGTAAAACGCTGGAGCACTTCGATCCTTAACTTAAAAGCTGATTTCCTTGGTTGACAGATTTGATCATACTCAGGCGTGGTGTTAGGAGAAGCTTTATTGAGAAATATCCGAGAAAGCTGAAGTTGAAGGTTGGAAAAGATCCTATGGGATCACCTGGCCGCTACCGCTACGTCTGGACCGAGGTTCGACATAAAGGGACGGACCACTGAACATGAGTCAGCTTTGCTTTCAGGCTTGTTCCGGTTCCTCGAGATCTCTGCAGGCTGACGTGGCCCCCGTCGAAAACGGCGAGGCGGACACTATGAATGCTGAAGTTGAACGGTGGGGAGTCGCACCGTTACTAACAGTGTAGCGGTATCTCCCCTTAGGAAAAAGCTGAGTTGAGACCTTCCTTGCAGCAGTGCCACCGGTGGGTGGAAACCGCGAAAGTCTTCGTGCTGTAACACCGCACTTTTCCCACACCAGCCTTCCAAGACGCGGGACCAGAGAGCGGCCACAATCGACGGGTCTCCGGAGCAGCAACAATAACTCTTCCAGTCACAGACAAGCAATTCAAAACTGATCGAGGCCATAACTCGGTTTCATTATGACAAACCCAGTTCCGACCTGCTGGTCTCTCAGTCTGGCGTGTGTGTGAGAATGGCTCAACTTGAGCAACCCAACAGAGCCGCTATTGTGACAATGCAACACCGGGCCATGTTCAAAGGGCGAGTTATAACAAGATTCCGCCAAGGCAAATCAAGGTCGGGTCTCAAAAGAGCATATATCCCTACCACTGATCACTTGTCTCACACCCTTTGGCTTCGCTTTCCAGCCCATCCGCCCCAATACGTCTCATACGCACCGAAGAAGCGGACGCTTAACGAGTTGACATTACCATTTCATTCATTGTTAAGTTGATAATGAATGAAATGGTTTTCATGACACAGGTCAAGTCGACAATGAATGAAATGGTTCTCGTGACATAGGTCAAGTTGACAATGAATGAAATGGTTCTCGTGACATAGGCCAAGTTGACAATGAATGAAATGGTTCTCGTGACATAGGTCAAGTTGACAATAAATGAAATGGTTCTCCTGACATAGGTCAAGTTGACAATATAATGAATGAAATGGTTCTCGTGACACAGGTCAAGTTGAAAATGAATGAAATGGGTTTCGTGACACAGGTCTGCCCCGGGCCGAAAGGCGTCGTGACCTATATCCTCATCATGTCTTTTTTGTGTTAGGTGTCGTTCCAAACATCGTGGATATACCATGTCCGTACTGAAAACCCACACCACCTCTGGTCATGGGAAAGCCAAGCAGATTCAGGAATACCGCGATGATTGACGTCGCGCTGGATGCGTGAACTCTATCGCCGCGGGAGGACTGAGGTGTCCCGACCGTAGCTCGCGATGGTCAGCCTGCTCCAGTGTCCGCGCTCTCATCCAGAATTAACGGATAGTCTCGCCCGTATGCGACACAACGCTGTCATATGGCCCGCACGAAGGTCCCAACGGAAGAGCTATGGCACTCTTCAACATGGGCGGCACGCTGTGTGGCGTTGGTCTCTGGTGGACGGTCTGGCCAAGCCACACCCATGTCCTCCTCACTGGGGGAGACGTCCGCGACCATGTCAACCGGTGGACAGCCGTGTCCTTTTCAGATGACTAGAGCAACTACTCGGCGATAATCCAACGCTTCTAGTGCCGCATGTCGTCCGACGGCGTATAATCGTCAACGTCGAGTCGAACTAGCCAAGGATCTGGCCGACGACCAGGCCGTCGAGGCGATGCTCGGGCTCCAAGCTCCCGTCCACGTCTGATCCGTCGACATGCACGCTCCACGCACTCGTTGGCGGTTGGGTTGACAGTGTGGGCCTCGCCGTACTGCGTTGAGCAAACTGTTACCAAGCTGACCATGACCCAGCGTCAGTCTGACGACCAAGGACGCCGCCATCATCATCACCGGAAGTAACGCCTAATGGGCTGCAGTGGCGCAGTTGATGCTAACCAGACCCATGCAAGGTATCCGCCCGTTGGGTCCGTTGATACCATGAAGTTGAGATGGTAGCAAGACGGTGGGCTCGATGCGCCAGCTCATCACTCTGGAGTGAAGTTTTGAATCCGGCTCCAACTATTATCACCCGGTACTAGTTCAGAATGAGCCAGCTGGTCTGCGTAATATTCGCCGCTAATGCCTCCACGCGAATATGCTTCCTGTTCCCAGCGGTTGATAACTGGCGATGAGGATAGTGGCGCAGGTAGCTATGAACTCGTTGTTCTTATTTAAATAGCTTTCTATATAGAGTAATATATATATATATATATATTATAAAATAAGTGAATAAATAATAGCTTATAGCTTAAATAACTTTATATAATACTTAGATTATATTTATCTTAATTTAAACTTAATATAATATATAATAAGCTAGTTATTTAATCTCTAGATAAAGAAGAGTAAGAGCTTTACTACTTTCTTGCTATATTTTAAATATTTATTTATAGTAATTAATATATAGATGTAACGTTTAGATAACTCAGCATAAGTCTTTACTAGGCATAGGATTCTGCTTCTGCTATTAGTTAGAAAATATATCTCTCTATAAATACTTCTAAAGTAAAAGCAGTAAGCTTTACTTCTTAATATTTTTATTTCTTTATATTTTTTATAATTCTTTATTCTTCTTATTAATACCTATAAATCTTAGACGAAACTCTTTTTTTAAAATATTATAAATTTTAAATTATATCTAGACTTTTTTATTTTACTAACTATTATGTAATATTTTCTATTAGCTTCTTCTTTACTAAATACTTAGCTATAACTACGTTTTACTATTCTGCTCTTTTATTACTCTATTTACCCTTAGGATACTTAACTAACCTATTATTTATTATTAAGAAGAAATAAATAGCTAAAATATTAACTTATTCTAGCTACTAGAAGGATATCTATATTTCTTAGTTAATATAGATTTATTTTTACTCTATATAGTTTTAGATATTACTAACTAAGTAGAGATTAATTAGGTATTATTCTTTAGCTAGCTATAAAAAGCTATAGCTATCTTAGGGTTAAGAATATAGTAATATAGATTTTAAGAAAGAGACTTCTAAAGCTATTAATATAGATATACTTTCTATTTTATAAAAACTATTTCTTTAATAAGCTTACTATAGATCTTATAGTAGTATAAAGTACTATACTATATTAAGGTATAATAGTTATAGATATAGTCTCTAAGAAGTATTAAGTATAGATTTTTATTAAAAAGTAGAGACTTCTTTATAAATTAATACCTTTTTATTACTAAGGTAAGAGCTTTTAAAATAAGTATTATATAAAGTTTATAAAGGTTTTCTAACTTTAGCTTAATATATTCTTAAGATATTAATACCTTATCTTATATATAATTATTATAGAAGCTCAATTCTTAACCTCTAACTATATTTTATATAATATTAATTAGTTAGTAGAGATAGCTCTAGCTATTTAATAAATATTCGTTAATATTATAATTACTTACTTTACTATATAATATAATATAAGTTCTAAAGTTTAGATAGAATTTAATAAAGTAGTATACTTATTATACCTTTATAGATAAATAGGTTCTATAAGATATCAAGGAATTAGTTATTAGTTATTAAATACTTTATAGAAACTAACTTATACTTTCTTAAATATTAACTTAATTTCTATAAATAAAATAGCTTTCTATATCTCTAAAACTCTTTAATAAGTATAAAGGGCTTTTCTATTTATAGTAGCATAGATATAAACTTAATTCTTATTATTAAGTTAAGTCTCTATTAATATAGCTAGTTTATCCTCCTTAGATATATTATTATTATTAATATAAAAATACCTTTTTTACTATATTTACTTAGCTTAAAGTAAGATATTTAAGTTAATATAGTAGATATAGAGCTATTTCATACTTCTAGAAATATATTACTAAAACCTATCTTTATTTATTTAGAAACGTCTATAATAATAATATTTAGCTAGTAGATATTATTTTATTAAATAAGCTACTAAATACCATTTAAAAAGAACTAAAACTCTTAAAGCTATTTATTATTAATAAGACTATTACGCTAATACTATAACCTGCAAAGTAGTAGGATATATACTATAGTTAATAGATATATATAAGGTTATATAACCTATTATAGGGTATATATATATAGTTTAATACTACTATTAATATAGTTACTTAGTCTCTAAATATTATTATATATTAACTTATAGGCGTTTAATATATATATATAAAGAAAGCCCTCAGTTCTATATAACTTATAATCTAGTATAAATCTAATACTAATTAATAGTTAACCTTATATATTATACTACTTAACTTCTATAGATTAGTAAGGTCTTACTTAAAGAGGTTATTGCGCTAATACTATAACCCGCAAAGCAGCAGGATACGCGCTGTAATAGATAGATATGTCCAAGGTTATATAACCTATTATAGAGCATATATATATGGTTTAATACTACTATCTATATAGTTAAGTAGAACTTCTAAATAGATATATATTAACTTATAGGCTTTTAATATATATATATAAAGAGAGCCCTAAGTTCTATATAAACCTTAATCTAGCATAAATCTAATACTAATTAGTAATTAACCTTATATATTATACTACTTAACTCCTATAGATTAGTAAGACTATTACTTAAAAAGGTAAAGTAATAACTTCTATACTAGGTTTATAATCTAGTATATAAGGGACGTATCTTTATACTACCTAGGTTATTAAGGTAAGAGGGGTAGGTTTATTTATAGTATATCTACCTTAAAGACCTTAATATATCTCTATATCTATTATATAAATAATAGCTTGATTAATATAACTTATTACCTACTAATACTACTTAAATAATAAGAACAAGAGATAATAGATAAATAAGAGATCTATAAATATTATAATAAGCTAATATAATAAGAGTTTTGCTATAGAATTATCTATCTTAATAGGATTACTTTATTTAAGCTTAAGATCTACTCTCTCTATATTTATATTACTATTTTTTAAAGATACTAGAAACCTATAATATCTATACTTATATATACTAAAATATTATAAGACCTTTACTTAGAATACTTAAATTATTTACTATAAAATATATACTACTATTAACCTTATAATTATTAAGGAGGAATTGCTTTTAACCTAGAATTATAACTTATACCTAAATAAGAGGTATATCTAATACTATTAGTAACTTCATACTAAAATAATATATTATTTAGTATATAGTAAATAACCTATTAATAGATATAGTAAAAAATACTAAAATCCTATAATAACTTATAGCATAATTATTAATACTACTAATACCTACCTAAACCTAGGATTACCCTAACTAAGAGATATAAAGCAGGGGTATCTATCTCTTTTTACTCTAAATAAAAATATACTTTACCTATTTAATTTATAGATAGGGGTATAGCTTAAGGATTATTATATATAGTAAGTATAATAATATTATTATAAATAACTATAGCTATTACTATATAACTTATAATATCCTTACTACTATTACTAAATCTAGTATTCTAAAGAAAATAATAGAAAAAGATAATACTAAATAATAGTAAGACTACTTTATAGATCTATAAAGGTTACTATAAAAACTAAGGATATAAAAACCTTTATTTTAACTATACTAAACTTAGTAACTAGAGAACTAGCTATCTAACTCTAAATAAGGAAAACTTATACTTTAGTAAAAGCTTTAACTAGAAACCTTACTAGCTAAAAACCTTTACTATAATATTTATTTATCTCCTTTTATATAATATTATTAACTACTATAGTAAACCCTTCTATACCTAGCTAGTTAATACTATAGTTAGACCTATTATTTATAGTAACTTTATATTATTAACTTATTATAGAACTCCTAATTTCTATAAATATAAAGCTATTTATAAATAACTATAACTAGGGTTAAATATTTAAATTTAGTAATAAAAATATAGAGAAGGAGGTAAATATAAAAATCCTCCTTTACTTTAAAATCTATAAAGCTAATAGCTTTATAGATATAGCTTTATAGTAAGAGTTTATATATAACTTTATTAACTTATTACTTAAATTCTAGAACTAAGCTACTATAAGTATTATTTAGTAACTCTATAACTACTTTATAATAAATAGTATATATACTATCTATAATTCTCTATAAGTTATAGATTAAGTCTTTATAATTATTATAGAGAGTAACTTCTATTTTTAAATAACTAAGAAAGTAGAAAAGTAAGTAAGTAAGAATACTATATTTATAAAGCTATAGAAAAATAAAGACTTTACTAAAGAGATTATAGATAGTAATAGTAAGAGAAAAGCAAAGTCTAAATCTTTATAGATTAATAATAAGAGAAATATATCTATAAATAATAAACCTCTGTAGCTAGTTAACCTTAATTTAACTCTAAATATTAACTTTACTGTAAATATTATAAATATCTAAATTAAACCTGAAAATAATATCTATTTACTTATATATTAACTTATAGACCTAACTAAGCTATATATTATTAAAATAAAGTATAGTAATAAAGGTATAAATATTCTAAAGCTAAAACTCTATATTTTTTAGGATATATATAAAAAGGTAGACTTTATAAAGAAGTAAATACTATTTACTTTTTTTAATTATACTTAAAGATAGAGTATTATATTATTATTATAAGATAATTTACTAAACTTAGCTTTATCTTAACTCTATCTAGATTATTACTAAGCTTAGTGGATATTTTAAAATAGAAAGATTTAAATAAGTATACCTTACTAAATAAAATACCTCTACTCTTATATTAATTATAAATAATAATGTATCTATAATAAAGCTTAAGGCTTTAGATTTACTAATTAATATTTTTATAAAGATATAATTTATATTAAGTACTATTTATAAAAGTAATAAGGTTTTATATAACTAACTTCTTTAAGGTTACTAAGGAGTTAAGAAATATAAATAAGCTACTATAAACTCTATAATAAAGTTTAAGAGCTTCTATAACTAGCTTAAAGTTATAATTAGTAATATAGTTATATTTATAAATAGTTAATTATCTCTATAACTATAATATTATACTAAGTAATACTAAATAGATTATAAATATAATAGCTAAGGCTAGAATAATTAATTTAGCTACTCTAGCTTATACTAAAGCTTTAAATAAGATAATTTAAAATAATAATAAGATTCTTAAAAGCAGAGATACTATATCTATAAAAAGATAGACTACTATTTAATAAATTATATATAGAAAAAGAGGAATAAAGTATATTTTTATTTTTAAAGTAATTTATAGATTTAAGATACTTTAAAGATAGCTTATTAATAATTTCTTACTTAGTATAAAAAAACTAAAGATAAGACTTATAATAATTTAATAGTAAATAATAAAGAAAATAAAGAGATTAAGATATATTTCTAGTTACTTAGAGAAAAATAAGATAGTTAAGAGGATTAATAATTTAATAATAATTAATAAACTTTATTCTTTACTTAATTTATAGATCTAAATACCTAATTAGCTTATTTAGTAAATAAGAATATTATTACTAAGTACTTACTTAACTAAGCTACTTACTATAGAATTATTTACTATAACCTTTTTAAATAAATAATAGATAATATCCTTATTAATATCTTTATACTTAATAAAAAATATTCTTTAGAGATTTTCTAGGGTATTATTCTAGATATAGAAGCTATAGAACTTTTAATAGCTAGTTATAACTAGTTTATTATACTTAAAAGGACTAAGTTACTTAATATTATAATTAACTTTATTACTATAAAAGAGATAAGTATTAAACTTAAGCTAGGAAAAGTAATGAAATTAATAGAAATAATAGTTATCTCTATACTATTTAGAGAAATAATATTCTATATTATATTAGTAAATATATTCTTTCTTCTATTATTTATAGATATAGATAAACTAGGTATTTAATTTAATAATTTAAGAAACTATTTATAATAAGAAAATCTATTTATTTCTATTATCTATAAATAGAGTTATCTATAGCTATTATTAAATATAGAGAAGACTTTAGTCTAGAATAACCTTATAGAGACTAAGTTATACTAACTTTCTTAATATTTTAGATATTTATTAGTTTACTAACTTTATAGAGTTTTATAGTAATTAGGCTACTAGGTTAAGATATAAATACTTAAATATCTAATAAAGTTTTATAAATATTACTATCTTAATATAAAAGCTCTAAATTGCTTTAAATTTATCCTTAAGAATAACTATAACTTTAACTATACTATAGTTATTAATTTGAGTTTATACTTATAACGCAGCCCCCTGTAAAAAAGACTATAATAAATTCACCCAGTTTATGGATATAATTTGGGAAACACTATAGAGGCACTTTAACCTATGCCCTCTACTAGTTAAGGATAATAATATAGGAACTCTATATATTCCTGCTAGTAAGCAAACCCTTATATAAAGTTAGACACGTGCTCTAGCTAAATAGACTAGCGGAATAGTAATAGCATAGATAACGCTATGCTATATATAACAGGGCTAATTATATTAGGGCTAAGTAGGCCACTAAGGCTTTCGTGGTATTGCCTTTGCTAAACCTTCTAGTAAGGTGCTGTGAAAAATGCCTAAAAGGTAAACCTTTTAGTAAGGTGCTATATATATAAGAGATAACTCCTTAACCTCCTAAGAGGTTTTTATAGCTAGAAGTATAAAAAGCTCTATAAGTAGGGCTTTATGCCTATCTCTCTTCCTTATTCTATAATCTATAATAAGTTCTCTAAGATATTAGCACTAGACCTAGTATATTAATATACTAGCTATATATAAGGTATACCTATTAATATTAATAATATATAAAAGATTATATAAGATTTTAGTATTAATATAATTAATAAAACACTCTGTTTTATTAAGTAGCCTGGATAATACTAATAGTATATTATTAATATAGCTCTTAGAAGAGCCCTTATTAATACCCCTATAGGGAATAACTAGATATATAATAATATTATATATAAATAAGTAAATATAGTATTAGAAGTTAATTAGGTTATTATATACTCTATATATTAGCCCTTCTTTAAACAGGCCCTCTATAATGCTAAGGTTAAGGCGGCCCTATAGAGCTTATTAGTGAGTATAGCTTACGCTAACTATGAAATAGAGAGAGCATTGCTAATAACAGCATAGCTGGTGGATAAAGCAGTGATAGAGACGGTATTTGACGGCAGCGCAGGTAATGGGCGAGAGGATAAGTTAATAGATATTATTGTTAAACTGCGAAGTTAAGGATCATAAGGCTATAGATAGGTATATATAAGTGTGGCTGTGGTTGGGATAGTTATGATCACGTGACTAAAGGCTGTGTGTATTGTCAGGAGGCGCGGCGCGGAGTTAGAAGGTCTGTTGCAAAGCAGGTAAAATCACTGTGTAGTGGCTAGAGGCTCTATAGTTATTAATATTATCTACCTTAACTTAAGATTAGTACTTTATATAGTTAATATTATTACTATTTTTAATATAGAAAGATTTCTATAAAGTTTATTAATAAGTATAATACTTAATATACTTAAATAGTACTAGATCTATACTTACCTTAGATCTCTAGATATAGTAATTACTAATATTAATACTAATTTTAGCTTATTTAAGTAGTATAATATACTCTATTTAATATTAATTACTATTACTAAAGTCTCTATTAAAGCTTATAACTCTATAAATAAGATTAAGAAGTATTATATAATTCTTTAAAGGGTTTATAATATAATTTACTAAGACCTTCTTAATATAAACTATAAAATAGTTCTCTAAAAAGCTTTAAAGGTTATTAATAATACTATAAAGCTAAAAGGCTTAGTCTTAATATTACTTATCTTTAGAGTATATCTATATCTTATTGATAAATCCTCTCTATCTTTAGAAATCTAGAAATAGGTAGCTACTATATAAAGAGTAATAAAAGACCTCTAAAGAAATCTAGGCTTTATATTAAGTTTTAAAAGCCCTTAATATCTATAATAAACTAGATATCTATAGAACTTTATAGCTATTATTACTTTTATTAATATATATTTACTATAAAAAGAAGAGCTAGTAGAAACTATATAAACTTCTTACTATTAATAGCAAGATCTATATACTTAACCTTCTATATAAACCTTAAATATTCTATTTAATAGTTATCTATCTATAGTATAATACTAATAATACTAATAATACTAATAGAGATAATAATAATATATTAAGGAATACTCTAAATTAAAATACTAAAAAAATAGAAAAACTAGATAAGGCTAATACTACTCTAGTACTAATACTAATATTATCTATAATCTTATCTCTATATCAGAGGGAGACTACTAAAAAACTATATAGAAGCTATTATAATACTAACTATAGATTTAATATAAAGAAGTAACTACTTTATAGACTAAAATAAATAAGAGAATACTATATATAATACTATTTTTATTAGTAATATAATAAAAGCTCTTAGCTAAGAGATTAGTAATATAATAAACTTTTTAATAGTAAAGGAATATTTAGATTATAACCTTACTATCTACTTATATAAGAAGAGTATTATTATAATATTAAGAGAGCCTTTAGAGGGTATAGGTTAAAGTGCCTCTATAGTGTTTCCCAAATTATGCCTATAAACTGGGTGAATTTGTTATAGTCTTTTTGGCAGGGGGCTGCGTTATAACTATAAACTTAATAATAACCCTTATAGATCTATAAAGTAGTTTCATTATTATTTAGTATTATCTTCTTCTATTATCTTCTTTAAAATACTAAGTTTATTAATAATAATAAGAATAACTTAAATTATATAGTTATAGCTATAGTTACTTACCACAATATTATTATACTTACTATAGATAATAATTCTTAAGCTATAATCCTATCTATAAATTAAATAGGCAAAGTACTTTAGTATTTAAAATAGAAAGAGATAGATACCCGTACTTTATACCTCTTAGTTAGAGTAATCCTAGGTTTAGGTAAGTATTAATAGTATTAATAATTATACTATAGATTATTATAGTATCTTAGTATCTTTTACTATATCTATAGACAGGTTGTTTATTATATACTAAATAATATATTATTTTAGTATAAAGTTACTAGTAATATTAGATATACCCCTTATTTAGGTATAAGTTATAATTCTAGGTTAAAAGCAATTTCTCTTTAATAATTATAGAGTTAATAATAATACTTATGATATAGTAAATAGTTTAAGTATTCTAAGTAAAGGTTTTATAATATTCTAGTATATATAAGCATAGATATTATAGACTTTTAGTAGTTTTTTAAAGAATAGTAATATAAATATAGAGAGAGCAGATCTTAAGCTTAATTATAGTAATCCTATTAAGATAGATAATTCTATAGCAGGACTCTTATTATATTAGCTTATTATAGTATTTATAGATCCCCTATTTATCTATTATCTCTTATTTTTATTATTTAAGCAGTATTAGTAAGTAATAAGTTATATTAATAAAGTCATTATTTATATAATAGATATAGAGGTTTATTAAGGTTTTTAAGGTAAGAGTACTATAAATAAACCTACCCTTCTTACCTTAATAACCTAGATAGTATAAAGGTAAGTCCCTTATATACTAGATTATAAACCTAGTATAGAAGTTACTACTTTACCTCTTTAAGTAATACCCTTATTAATATATAGAAGTTAAGTAGTATAATATATAAAGTTAACTACTAATTAGTATTAGTTTTATACTAGATTAAGGTTTATATAGAGCCTCTAGCCACTATATAGTGATTTTACCTGCTTTATAATAGACTTTCTAACTCCGCGCTGCACCTCCTGATAATATATATAGCCTTTAGTTATATAATCCTATCCTAACTATAGCCACACTTATATATACCTATCTCACTAAATAGCCTTATAATCCTTAACTTCACAGTTTAATAATAATATCTATTAACTTATCCTCTTGCCTATTACCTATACTACTAATACTATCTCTATCACTGCTTTATCTACTAGCTATACTATTATTAGTAATACTCTCTCTATTAGTTAGTATAAGCTATACTCACTAATCCCTAAAGAGCTGCCTCTGTCTTAGTATTATAGAGAGTTTATTTAAAAAAGGGCTACTCTATAGAGTGCTTAATAACCTATCTAACCTCTGCTACTAAGTCTACTTACTTATTTATAATAAGTTAATATATCTATAAGTCCCTTATAGAGATATTAATAAGAGCTCCCCCAAGAGCTATACTAATAATATGCTCTTAGTGTTATATAGGCTACTTAATAAAATAGAGAGCCTTATTAATTATATTAATACTAAACTCTTATATAATATTTTGCATATTATTAATATTAATAAGTATACCTTATATATAGCTAGTATATTAATATACCAGGTCTAATATTAGTATTATAGAGGACTTATTATAGGTTATAGAATAAGGAAGAGAGATAGGTATAAAGCTCTGCTTATAGCAGCAGAGCCTTTTATGCTTCTAGCTATAAGAACCTCTTAGGAGGTTAAGGAGTTATCTCTTATATATATAGTACCTTGCTAGAAGGTTTACCTTTTAAGCGTTTTTCACAGCACCTTACTAGAAGGTTTAGCAAAGGTATTACTATAAGAGCCTTAGTAGCCTACTTAGCCCTAATATAATTAGCCCTGTTATATATAGTGCAGTATTACCTGCGCTATTACTGTTTTACTAGTCTATTTAGCTAGAGTATATATCTAACTTTATATAAGGGTTTGCTTACTAGCAGAAATATAAAGAAAGGTTAGCTAAAGAATAGTAAACCTATTTCTAAAGTTAAATTTAATATAAATAAGTCTAACTTAGATAAAGGTAATAATAATTTAAAATAAGATAAATAGAACTACTCTAGAATAATTATTATAGTTTTAATTTCACTAGAGCTAATTCCTAATTATATTAACGTAAACTATAGAGTTTATATAATACTATAGTATAACTAATATCTACTTTCTAAAAGTATAGTTCTAGATAATTATAGTATAACCCACCTTATTAATAATCTTAATCTCCTTATTCTAGGCTTATATAAGCTATTACTACCTAGCTACTTTATAAAAATAGGAAGCTCTTTTTTATCTATCTAGGGTAAGGAATAATATATCCTAAGATAAGTTTTGAATAGTAAAAATAGCTCTAGAACAGAGAATCTTATCTTAGAGAATATTATATATATTTAAAACTTCTATATTAATATTATCTTAGAGATAAAGCTAAGCACTAAAGATATTTAGTACTATAGTTTTAACTATACTCTCTATTTTAGTAATATTAGCTAGAATAATATTCTTAGAAAGCAAGATTATAAGAGTAACCTTATATTTCTTAAATATAAGCTTATTTTATCTTACTTTTTTATTTTAATAAGCTAAAGTAATATTATAGTAATAACTTACTTACTTAATAAGTTTTAAAAAGTATTATAAAAGCCCTTTTATAAGCTTTATAGTAATAGATTAGATAATATAATACTATAGCACCTTTACTTAGGATATCTTAGTTTATATATACTTACTTACTTAGTTAATAATATATAGGAGGTGAGAATTAAAAGCCTCTCTTAAGTTAAGTATAAAGTCTATACCATAATCTATACTAAAAAGGTTATTTTAAGATATACTTTAGAGACTAGATCTATATACTTATATTACTATATTAACTAGAACCTATTTAACGTTTCTAAGAGCTAATATTGCTTTAGTAAATTATAGTTACTAGTTATTAGGAATAAATATACTAAATATCTATTTAGATTTAGACTTATAGAAAAAGACTATAAACTAGTTACTAAAGCTTTAATATAGTTTAAAGCTTAGGTATAGTGCTAGAAAGGTTTATTACTTTGCAAAATCTACTTTAATATTAAATACTTTATAATTATAATAAAGAGCAAAATAGGATTCTAGTAATAGTATATTAAAAAGGGGATTAAACTAGAGAACCCTCCTCTATATATAAAAGAACTAACTAGTATACCTAAATATATAGAATAAGAGGTAATTAATAGAGATATTAAAATCTAGGTTAGAGTAGAGCTTCCTAAGAATATATAGTTAGAGAGCACTTATATAGATATCTACTTATTTAATATAAGCCTAAGTAAATTCTATAGTTAGCTCTTACTAGATTAGGTTAAGAATTAATAGTTTTAGAACTATTATTATTAATATAAGCTAGAGCTTATTCTAAGCCTCTTAAGAGGCCTTTAGCTATATTAGAGATAGATCTATATATATAGATATAAAGTATACTCCTTAAAACAGAAAAGGAAATAGAGTAAGAAGAAAAGAGATTTTAGAATTTAACTAAGGAGATATATTAGATATCTAGTAAGCTATATTTTAAATATCTATAATCTATATTAAATTTAGATCCCTAAGATTAACTAAGTAATTATAATATAGAATATTACTTTTAATAAGTATAAATTCTATTTACTATAAAATAAGGTAATTATAATAAAGTATACTATTATATAGGAGATTATTAATAAAATCACTAAGCTTATTAATATAGCTAATATAATTTTAGAATAACTTAGTAACTTTAAGAAACTAGAAAAATTACTAAGTAAATTAGAGGCCTTAACTTAAGCTACTTAAAATATTAATATATAAGAATATACTATAAAAGATACTTTAGATATAGTAAGAGGTTTAATAACTGTAAATAATACTCTAGAGCCTCAAAGTATACTAGAGGTAAGGGGTAGGAAATAGTAAAGTATAGAGAATATTAGAGAAGTAGAGCTATTAGCACTAGATTTTTAACTATAACTAGACTAGTAGCTAGCTCTAAATATTAACTACTATAATAAAGATAGGAATTATATATAGTAATCTATAGGTAAATATACTAATATTATACTATATAAAGAAGAGCCTAATATAAATAAGATATAGTATAATAGAGAATAGAAGTATTAAAAGGATAAAAAGAAGAATTATAGCTCTATAATAAGATATAGCTACTAGGTTTAAAACTTAGAACTAGGGAATAGAGTATTTATAATAATACTATATAATAATAACTTAGACCCTAAAGGGAATAATCTATTATAGTAAGACCTCTTTAATACCTTTCTACTTAATTAGTAAAGGGTAATTTAAGAGAGGGATTATATATATAGAACACTATATATAGTTCTCAGCACTGCAGTATATATAAATAAGGCTATAAAGCTAGGAATAATATATAAAGAGAAATACTATACTAATAACCTTATTAAACTACCTAAGAACTAGAAAAACCTATAGAATCTCCTACTAAAGCTCTAATTAATATTTAAGCAAGCAGTATAAGATAAAATTAAAATACTATAATAAATAGAGACTTAGTATATTCTTAACCTAAAGGATATATATTAGAAACCCCTTCTGCTTAAGTGGGTTTTTATCTATATATATAATAAAGATAGGTATCTCTAGTGCTATAAAGTATATATCTATATATATAGAGATAAATAACCCATAGACAGTCTATAGAAGATATATATAGCTATACTTATAGCTTAGACACTTTAAATAATACTTATAATTATAGCTTATTTTAACCTTAAGATTTATTAGTTTAATATTATAAATACCTTTCTAAATACTAAAATCCTAAATAGAGAGCTAGTTATTTATAAGTTATCTAAGAGTTTTAAGTAAGATAATAAGTATATTAAACTTAAACAGGCTTTATATAGGCTAAGGGAGTTACTATACTTATAGTATAAAAGCTTTAGCTTAATACTCTATAATCTTAGGTTAGAGCTATATAGTGAGGATCCTTACCTATTTATAGATCTAAACTATAAAGTCTATATCCTCTTCTATATTAATAACTTCCTTATTTTCTTCTATAAAACTAACTAAAAGGAGAGTTAATAAGTAATAAAAAGTCTTAAAAGCAAATATATACTTAAAGACTAAAGCTTTATAGAATAGTTTCTTAAGATATATATTATATAGAATATAACAGTATACTAAATCTATCTTATATATAATATATATTTTAATAAGGTAATAAGAAGATTTAAACTTATAGATAGTATTTACCTAGCTATATTACTATTAATTATTAAATTTAAAAAGAATATCTTCTAGGCTATAAAGGTATAAGTAAAGAAGTTTTAGGAGAAAGTTAGTTCTATTCTATATACTATAGTAATAGTATATCTAGATATAATATTTATAGCCTTATAACTCCCTTAATTCCTAATAAACCCTTTTAAAATATATTTAGTAATAGTAAACTAGATAATTAGATATCTATACTTAACACACTTCCTTATAATTAGCTATAAATATATAGGGGGTAGTTAGGAACTCCTAATTATAGAAGATATATTATTTACTAATAATAAAGAGATATAGAGATCTTTATAAAGATATATTATCTTGCTCTTTAGAGATACTATTTAGTAAAAAGCTATATAGTAAAGTATAGTTATAATATTAATAATAAAAACAGAACTTCTAAGCCTTAAGTAAATAGTAAAAGAAATAATAGCACTATATAGGCTTTTCTAAGATATATATCTTAACCTTAGAGACACTTAGAGAGTCTATTATAATAATTAGTAAACTATATATCTTATTATAAGCTTAGGAGAGTATATTATAATATAGCTTAGATATATTAATATCTAGAATATATAGTTATGCTAAGAGTACTTAATAGGATTATTTAAAGTTATTTATATATTAATAAACTAGATATTGGTAAATAGACTTATTAAGCTCGGAATTACGCCGCAGCCCCTTCGCAAAAAGACTATAACAAATTCACCTAGTTCGCAAGTATAATTCGGGAAATACTATATAGGTATTTTAACCTATACCCTCTACTAGTTAAGGAAAACAATATAGGAACCCTATATATTCCTACTACTCGCAAGCAAACCCTCGCATAAAGTCGGACGCGCGCTATACTAGGGCTAATTATATCAGAGCTAAACAGGCTACTAAGGCTCTCGTAGCAACGCCCTCGCTAAATCTTCTAGTAAGGTGCTACGAAAGCTACTATATGAGATAACTCCTTAACCTAAAAGGTTAACCTTCTAGTAAGGTACTAAAGGTATTATAAATACTACTATATAAGAGGTAACTCCTTAACTAGAGAGGTCTTTCCTAAGAGGTTCTTATAGCTAGAAGTATAAGAAGCTCTACTATTATAAGTAGGGCTTTATACCTCTCCCTTATCCTTATCCTTATCCCTTAACTATATTAGTACTAGACCTTATATATAAATATACTAAGCCTAAGCGAGGTATACCCTTTAATATAAATAATATAGAGGGGATCGCTAGAGAGTTTAGCCTCGATATAATTAATAAAACCCGCTCTTTTATTAACTACTCCGCTATATATAGAGAGCGTATTATTAGTATAGCCCTTAAGAGGGCTTACCTTAATACCCCTATAGGGGACTCTATAAGGCGCGATAGTATTAGAGCTAAGCAAGTAAACTTAGTAGTAGAAGTTCAGCAGGTCGTTACGCACCCTATAGAGTAGCCTGATGATAGCATAGCTAGCGGATAAAGTAGTGATAGAGGCGGTATTTAATAGCGGCGCGGGTAGTGCGCGAGAGGAAAAGTCGATAGTTTCGTAGTCTATTAAATAATTAAAAACCACGTTATTATCAATATGAAGTTAAAGATCGTGAGGCTGTTAACGGGCACGTATAAGTGCGGCTATAGTTAGGAGAGGATTACGTGACCGAAGGCTGTGTATTATTAGGAGGCGCGGAGTTAGAAGGTCTATTGCACTTAAGCAGGTAAAATCACTATGCAGTAGCTAGAGGCTGTAAATAGACTTATAAAAAACCTACTAAGAGCTAAGTTTAAATACTTTAGATTAATATTAAACCTTATAAATATATAAAGTAAGATTATAACACTAGAATAAGAACTAGATAGTAAATCTCTCTTAATTTAGGGTAAAGCTCCTAGAGTATAATACCTTTTATAAATCTAGGCTATAATAGCCTTAACTACTATTCTAGCCTCTTAAATATAATATTTCTAATAATATAAGTAGGTATTACTAGGATAGGTTTATAATATTAAACTAAAGTTCTTAGTTATATACTAAGCCTAATAGCTTCTAGTTAAGCTTATAGTTATTTTATAAAGTATAAATAGTATTATGTAACTAGCTAATAGTGGTTTTTTAGGCCTTAGAAAGCTCCTCTTTTAGAATATATAAAAGAGAACCTAGTATATACTATAGAATAATTACTATAATAGAAATAGATATATAAATATAGCTTTTATAGTTAGTATATTAACTTTTAGTATCTTTAAAGCACCTTTTAAATAAGTAGCTAGCTACTCTCCTATATATATAACTCTAGTAAGGCTTATTATATTCCTTATAGTCTAGAGAGGAAATCTCTATAGTGTTTCTACTATAAATTATTAACTTATTATTAAACTTAGTAAAAGGGGTTTTACTCTTATTAGAGAGAATAAAGTCTTTATTAACCTGCTTATTAAAATCCTTATTAAAGAAGCAGGGTCTATAGTTTAGTAAAGCAGAGCAGGGTTTAGGGCTATAAACTGCTAAAGCACTCTTATACTACTTACTTAGATATAGAAACTAAGAAGCTATAACTAAAGCCTGCTTCTAGGTAGTTATACTATATACTGCTAAATAATAATAAGAAGATATTAAAAAGAAGAAATTATAAATATATTAGGAAGCTTTTAATTAGAAAGCTACTAAAGAGCCTTTTTATAAAACTTATCTATAGCTTTCTAGCTAAGAAGTACTTAATAGAGAGCTAAATAAGAGTTAGAATATTAAATAAGAAATTAGAGATATTAAATATATAATACTTAATAATATAGTTAGGTTAGGTATATTAAATAGTAGCCTCTTTTATCTTATTATCCTTATTATTAATAGGTAATTTAGAGTAGAGAGGGGGAGCAGGCTTATTATTATTAGTAATAGCCTCTCTCTCCTTATTACCTAAGTTATTATTAAATAACTAGATATAGAGAGGGAGAATAGGCTTACTAGCACTCTCCTATTCTATAGATTTCTTATTAGTATATTTAATAATAGCCTCTCCCTCCTTAATAACCTAGTTACTATTAGATAACTAGCTATAGAGAGAAAGAACTAGCTTATTAGTAGCCTCCTCCTTAACTTATTTAGTAAGTTTATACTTATATACCTTCTTAGTAATATAGCAGGCCTTCTTATAGGCTTTTTTATTAACCACCCACTAAGCTAGGTTAGAGAGCTTATTAAAAAGCATATTTTATAAAATAGTTAGCAATAATTAAAATAATTATTAGAATTAGGATATAATATATATATAATTATTATATAGATTTTTAGGTTAATATATAGCTATAATATAGTTTTTAGAGAGAGGAAGTAAGAGTAAATAAGCTACCTAAAATTTATAAAAAGCAGTAGGTAGTATACTAACTTAAATAGTACTAAGGAAAATCTTTTAATATCTTAGATAGAAGGAGTAACTTTAGAATTAAACCTAGCTATACCTTCTTGAATAAATAATAATACTTAAAGCTATAAAATAATAATTTAGTAGCTAAATAATCCTTTATAAGATATTTTCTTTATTATAAGAGGGTATTTATAATTAGAGAATCTTATTTATAAAATAAGTTTAGATAGTTATAAGTAGGATTTTCTAGCCTATTATAACTTTTTATATATAGTATTTAGTTATAGTTTATAACTAGGGAGTATATTATAATATAAGTTATATAAGTATAGCTAATCCTAGCTTTGCTAATTAAGCACTGCTAATTTAGGTTTTAGTATGTTTAAGTAAGGCACTATAGAACAGGATTATAAGCAGATCTATACTAGCAGAATAACGTTTACCTACTAGTAAATAATAACTTAGTGCCTGCACTATAGAATATACTTTAGGTATGCTAATTTGCCACTTTATAGTTAGAAGGTTAAGGTTAAATCTTTATATATTCTAATAGGTGTTCTAACGTGCTGTAATATAAGTCTATATAGTTAAAGACTTTAATAATATCTTAGAGGTTTTTCTTAAAATAAGCCTAAGGTTATAAGCTATAGATATTCTATTTAGTATACTTTATAATATAGTAAGTAATATAGCTTATAATCTTTACTAAGTTAGTTTCTTTAGTATTTAAATTCCTAACCTTACTATATATTTTAAGGTTAATAATAGTCTTAAAATTATAAAGAATAGAGATAATAAAGTAATATTAAAACTAGATAGAGGAGATAGAGAAAATATCTTTAGATATAGTAAGAAGGAGAAATAGTAATTATTTATAGAAGAATTTAAGCCTTAGATTTATAATAATATCTTAAATATAGGTATTTTTCCTAGGCTATAGCTATTAAGAGTTAATCTATATATTAAATAACTTATAGTTTTCTATATAGTTTAATAAGTAAAAGACTTTAAGAATTAAATTTATAATTATACTTTAAATATAGATATCTTTTCTAAGCTATAGCTATTAAGGGTTAATTTATTGATTAAGTAATTTATATTTATTTATACTTTTATATAAACTTAGTATCTTCTTTTCTTAAATAAAGCTTTCTAAGTTAGGCTTTCTTTAAAAAACTACTTTCTATAAAGAGAATACTTAAACCTTTTTTTTAAAAAAGGCTTTTAAAAAAAAGAATAAACTTAGAAAGAGTTTATTAAATAAAGAAAGAATTATTAAGTATAAAAGCAATTTATTAATATAGCTCTTAATCTTATTAAATCTTAGAGAAAATATCTTAAAAAAAGAATTGCTTTTTCTTTTTCTTTATACTCATTCTTAACCTCAATAAGAAGATTCTTAAATTATCTAGTTAAGATAAAAGAAATATAAAACAAAAAGCAAAGGAAATTTATAGTTAAAATAATATTATTAACTAATCTAGGTAGTTTTTAATAAAAGCTTAATATAAACCTTTTTACTCTAGAAAAATAAGTATTACTAACTATAAAGCTAATTAAAATAGATTTACTAAATCTTTATTATTAATAAAGTAATTACTAGCTAAAAGCCTTTTTACTATTTACTATAACTTAGATATAATTTATATAAAGTTTAGGTAAATAGACTAAAATATATTAGAAAGAGTAAATATAAAGATAAAGTTATTAAAGAGTAATAAAGAGAAGATTATCGTAAGAATAGAGAATTATTTAAAATAAGAGAGGAAAAATAGAGAGATAAAGAAGTAAAAATAGAAAGTAAGTAAGGTTAGTAACTTAAAATTAAAGAGTTTAACTTAAGTAGCTATAAATAAACTAAATTAAGTAGTTATTACTAAAGGTAAGGCTATAATATCTTAAATATCTTAGAATAGATAGAATAAAGCTATAAAGTTATATAATTAATATAGTATTACTATAATTATAACTTAAATAATAAGATTACTATAAAATACTTTAGTAGATTATTAAAAGCTTACTACTACTTTTCTATAGTAGGTAGTTAAAGCTTACTACTAATTAATAAGTTATTATTATTAGCCTCTGGCTACTGCATAGTGATCTTACCTGCTTAAGTGCAATAGACCTTCTAACTCCGCGCCTCCTAACAATACATAGCCTTCGGTCACGTGATCCCTAATAACCTCCTAAGTTGCTAACCACCTCTCCTAACCATAGCCGCACTTATATATACCTACAGCCTCACGATCTTTAACTTCATATCGACAACAACGTGGTTTTTAATTATTTAATAGACTACGAAACTATCGACTTTTCCTCTCGCGCACTACCCGCGCCGCTGTTAAATACCGCCTCTATTACCGCTTCGTCTGCTAGAAGTCGTTACTATCTTTATCCTCTTATTCGATCGGGTTAGCTAACGCCTTCGCAGCTATGCTATCGTTAGTAACGCTCTCTCTATTAGTCAGCGCAAGCCGTACTCACTAATATTCCCCTAATAAGCCGCCTAGGCCGCCTCTACCTTAGCAATACAGAGGACCTACTCGAAGAAGGGCTACTCTATAGGGTACGTAACAACCTACTAAACTTCTACTACTAAGTTTGCTTACTTAGCTCTAATATTATCGCGCCTTATAGAGTCCCCTATAGGGGTATTAAAGTAAGCCCTCTTAAGGGCTATACTAATAATATACTCTCTATATATAGCAGAGTAGTTAATAAAGGAGCGGGTTTTATTAATTATATTAAAGCTAAATTCTCTAGTAATCCCCTCTATATTATTTATACTAAAGGGTATACCTCGCTTAGGCTTAGCGTATTTATATATAGGGTTTAGTACTAATATAGTTAAGGGATAAGGATAAGGATAAGGGAGAGGTATAAAGCCCTACTCGTAGCAGAGCTTCTTATGCTTCTAGCTATAAGAACCTCTTAGGAAAGACCTCTCTAGTTAAGGAGTT
>JAVHLU010000328.1:0-67410 GCA_036785755.1 Colletotrichum ledebouriae
ATACGCTAAGCCCGAGCGAGGCACGCCCTTTAGTATAAATAATATAGAGGGGGTTACTAGAGAGTTTAGCCTCGATATAATTAATAAAACCCGCTCCTTTATTAACTACTCCGCTATATATAGAGAGTATATTATTAATATAACCCTTAAGAGGGCTTACCTTAATACTCCTATAGGGGACTCTATAAGGTATAATAGTATTAGAGCTAAGTAAGTAAACTTAGTAGTAGAAGTTTAGTAGGTTATTATATACCCTATAGAGTAGCCCTTCTTTAAGCAGGTCCTCTATATTACTAAGGTAGAGGTAGCCTAGGCAGCCTAGGCGAATATTAGTAAGTATAGCTTGCGCTAAATGCTTTAATATAGAGAGAGCGTTACTAATAATAGTATAGCTACGAAGGCGTTAGCTAACCCGATTAAATAAGAGGATAAAGATAGTAACGACTTCTAGCAGATAAAGCGGTAATAGAGGTAGTATTTAATAGCAGCGCGGGTAGTATATAAGAGGAAAGGTTAATAGTTTTATAGTCTATTAAATAATTAAAAACCATATTATTATCGATATAAAGTTAAAGATCGTGAGGCTATAGGTACGTATAAGTGCGGCTATAGTTAGGAGAGTTACGATCACGTGACTAAAGGCTATATATTATCAGGAGGCGCGGAGTTAGAAGGTCTATTACACTTAAGCAGGTAAAATCACTATGCAGTAGCCAGAGGCCATTACTCTACTATATATAGAGAGCGTATTATTAGTATAGCCCTTAAGAGGGCTTACCTTAATACCCCTCTAAAGGACCCTATAAGGCGTGCTAATATTATAACTAAGTAAGTAAACTTAGTAATAGAAGTTTAATAGGTTATTATATACCCTATAGAGTAGCCCTTCTTCGAGCAGGTCCTCTATATTACTAAGGTAGAGGTAGCTTATTAGGGGAATATTAGTAAGTATAGCTTGCGCTAACTAACAAAGAGTGTATTACTAATAATAGTATAGCTAGCGGATAAAGCGGTAATAGAGGCGGTATTAGTAGCGTAGGTAGTATATAAGAGGATAAGTCGAGAGTTTCGTAGTCTATTAAGTAATTAAAAACCACGTTATTATTAATATAAAGTTAAAGATCGTGAGGCTATCTGGTGTAATAGGTATATAGAAGTGCGGCTATAGTTAGGAAAGTTATAATCATATAACCGAAGGCTATGTATTATTAGGAGGCGCGGAGTTAGAAGGTCCATTATACTTAAGTAGGTAAAATCACTATGTAGTGGCTAGAGGCCCTAGGTAGGAGTTAATAAGGTATTATATCTCTATATTCATAGGGTAGAATACCCTATTTATAGCGATCTTATACCTTATTTACTATACCTAAGAGGTACATTCCTTCTACTTACTTAAAAACTTTAAGGGTAGGGGTAGTAGCTTCTAGTATACTATACTAGGTATTACTAATACCTTACTAGTAGTACTTATATGGTTTTATATAGCTATATATTAACTATTCCCCTACTTAACTTCTTATCATTATTATTAAAGGGTCTCTAGTACTACTATTAAATTAGTATATAATAGCTTATCTTAGGTTTTAGCTATATTATTATTAACTATCTTACTAACTAATAGGGAGTAGCGCTTAAGCTATTATTATTATTATAGTACTAAGCTTAAATATATAAGGGGTTAGACCTGAGTTTGCTTAATAAGGGGTCGCTATAATATGATTTATTTAAGCTAAAGAGGAAAAGGGGAAGTTTTCCTCTCTAGTAGAGATCTCGCTAGTCTATAAGGGGCTACTAGGTAGGTTCTAAGTAAGCCCTAGGTAGCTCCCTAAGGTAGTAAACCCAGGCAGAAGCCTAGGTAGGCTTAACCTAGGCGTAGCTTGTAATAGATAGCTAACTATAATATATTAATATAAGTTAGATAATAGATATAACTAGATAAATATTTATATTAAGTAGAATATCTAGGTAATATACTAACTTATTAATACGTTTAAGAACCTTAAATAGGATATATTAGTAGCTATATTCTAAATTCAGCTATCTTAGTAGCTATTATCCTAAGCTTAATACTATTGGTATTATTACTAAAGCTTTTGCTTTATACTATAGTTAGTTACCCTAACCTAATGATTATCTTATCGTTATATAACTATTATAATTAGCTATCTAATAGTAGGGTCTACTAATAGCAGTTAGAGATTAATATTTAATTAGTACTTCGTATCATAGGTCTAGGTTATAAGGTTATTAGCTATAGTAGATTAGGTCTTTAGAGGCTAAGGTAATTAGTCTTAGACTTAATAAGTAATTTATCGTAAAGGTAAGCTAAAAGTATCTACCCGGGGGTGTGGGGCGTCGCGGGCTCGCGTTTATACCCCCTACTCACGTAGGGGGGCAAAAAAGCCCGCACTATGTTAAAAAGGGGGTTCCACTTTTAAACTTGAAATATTTACTTAATTATATAATATATAAATATAAGAAAAAATACCATAATTATTTATAAAATATCTACCCTTTTAGCTATATTTCTATTTAATTATTATTACTAGTTATATACTTTATATACGAGCTTAAACATTTATTACTTTCAAGACTTATATATATAAGCCGTTAGTAAATATAAGTATAATACCAACTTATGAATAGTATATATAGCTTTGAATAATATAACTATAATGTTAAAAGAAGTATATTATTAGCTTAATAGTTTTTAAAGAATTAATAGCTTTATTGCTCTAGAAATTTAAAAAATGTTAAGATTTTTTAAACATATTCTTTTATTGAGAAAGCTTCCTTTTAATATATATAAAATAGTATATATAGCTAAACTATATGAGGTAAGTACCTAAGATAGTAAAATGAAGTTTCTCCTATAAAATGTTATATTTACTTTCTTATTATATAATATAGTTCCATAGGTATAGAAAATTAAGAATTTTTTTAAATCTTTAACTTTAGAAATCTTATATATAGTATATAGAATTAATTTAATAAAGATTTTATATATATAGAGTGAAATATTTATTGTTTTTACTATTGAGCTCGGAATTACACTACAGCCCCTTTATAAAAAGACTATAATAAATTCACCTAGTTTGCAGGTATAATTCGGGAAATACTATATAGGTATTTTAACCTATACCCTCTACTAGTTAAGGAAAATAATATAGGAACCCTATATATTCCTACTACTTATAAGCAAACCCTCTAAATATTATAAAGTTAGACGCGCGCTATACTAGGGCTAATTATATTAGAGCTAAATAGGCTACTAAGGCTCTTATAGTAACGCCCTTACTAAACCTTCTAGTAAGGTGCTATAAAAGCTACTATATAAGATAACTCCTTAACCTAAAAGGTTAACCTTTTAGTAAGGTATTAAAGGTAAATATTACTATATAAGAGGTAACTCCTTAACTAGAGAGGTCTTTCCTAAGAGGTTCTTATAGCTAGAAGTATAAGAAGCTCTACTACTACGAGCAGGGCTTTATACCTCTCTCTTATCCTTATCCTTATCCCTTAACTATATTAGTACTAGACTTTATATATAAATACGCTAAGCCTAAGCGAGGTACGCCCTTTAATATAAATAATATAAAGGGGATTACTAGAGAGTTTAGCCTTAATATAATTAATAAAACCCGCTCTTTTATTAACTACTCTACTATATATAGAGAGTATATTATTAGTATAGCCCTTAAGAGGGCTTACTTTAATACCCCTATAGGGGACTCTATAAGGCGTAATAGTATTAGAGCTAAGTAAGTAAACTTAGTAATAGAAGTTTAGTAGGTCGTTATATACCCTATAGAGTAGCCCTTCTTCGAGTAGGTCCTCTATATTACTAAGGTAGAGGCAGCCTAGGTAGCCTAGGCTTATTAGGGGAACGTTAGTAAGTATAGCTTATACTAACTAATAGAGAGAGCGTTACTAATAATAGTATAGCTAGCGGATAAAGCGGTAATAGAGGTAGTATTTAATAGCGGCGCGGGTAGTATGCGAGAGGAAAAGTTAATAGTTTTATAGTTTAAATAATTAAAAACTACGTTATTATTAATATAAAGTTAAAGATCGTAAGGCTATAGGTATATATAAGTATAGCTATAGTTAGGAGAGGTAGTTAGTAATTACGATCACGTGACCGAAGGCTATGTATTGTTAGGAGGCGCGGAGTTAGAAGGTCTATTGCACTTAAGCAGGTAAAATCACTATGCAGTGGCTAGAGGCCTAGATTATAAGTTATATAATAGAGTAGATTAGGTCTTTAGAGGCTAAAGTAATTAATCTTAGACTTAATAAGGTATTTATAGTAGAGATACGCTAAAAGTATTTTAAGAATAAATATAAGAAGTTAATTACTAAAGACCTATAAAAGTCTAACCCTAAGCTAAGCTTAAGTTATACTATATGTAAGTTCTAAATAGTATTCTCTATTTTATTATTATTATTAATCTTAATAGGGTTTATTCCTTGCTTCTATAGATCCTATATATACCAAGTATAGCCTTTTAAAACTTAGTAAAGAGATCTAATCTCTTATCTTATTATCATATAACTTATATTATAGTTCTTCTATTTCTAAGTAAGCCCCTATTATTCCTATAACCCTATAGTATAAAATATCCTGTTATAGCCGCCCGACGCCTAAGTGGGTTAGGTAATTATTATCCTTGTATATGGGTTGTAACAATAACCTATACTATAGTTCTTCTATATCTAAGGCAGTTCTTATCGTTCCTATAGCTTCTATAGTATAAGTATCGTATCTTAGCTGCCTGACGTCCTAGGGGGCGGTTAACTATTATCCTTATCGATCGGGTCGTAATATAAAGAAAGCAAGCAGTAACGCTATAACTTACCTCCTAGGGTAAGCAGCACATATCATGCTTTCGGGCAGGCGGTGTATTGTCGATCTGCATCGACCCCCTTGAGCAGAAGGGAAGGCGGTGTACAGGTGGTATAGTTTAAGGTGGGGGTGACCCATCCTCAATTAATTTTATAGGCCCATGACCTATCTGCGTATTTTTCAAGGGCATCAAAATATAATACCACGAACTCAGACAATTGGAAATTGCTAATTACTCCTCTATTCTTTGCCTCGAGATCTCTTAGATAGTCGGCATCATCGCACCACCGCTAGCCACTATGCATTACATATGGCGGTATCGCTAGCTTTCTGACAAGTACCGTGCTTAGGTCGCGTTGGACCTCATCACCATGTTGATTCAAAAACGCTCACTGTAGTTTACAAAGATCGTGGCTGGCGGAGAGTGGTAACTCCAGGTCTCCTTGTTCGTCAGCTAGTTGAACTTCAACACGATGATGCCAGACTGGTTAGGAGCTGATGAAGCGTGTCACTACATGACCTGATGTCATAGTAGGGCGTGACCACGTCCTCACAAACAGAAATCGACTGTCCTTGCTTCATTCTTGTTGAAGCTACGTCTTGGGTCGGTTTAGACCACTGTTGCCCTGATATGATTGGAACCGCTTTTGGGGAATGCCCCAAAGAAGTCGGCATGGAAAGCGACATCACGCTCATATAGCGTATCATGCAATGCTAGATCGAAGCCAGCCGATGGGGAAAACAGCCGCCCCAAGGTCAAGTAAATTCCCATGTTCGCCACGTCCATCCCGATACAACTACGGGTACCGCGTCCGTAGTTGTTGACATATTTGCGCAAGCGTTTCCGCTCGTCTAAGTCAAGCCATCGTTCAGGGTGAAAGGTGTGAGGTTCGGGGAATATCTTGGGATCCAGGTAAATGTCGTATGTCGACACAGATACGGCGGCGCCCTTGGGGATCACCAGGTCTCCGTACTTGATCTCATTGTCGGGGTCTATCCTCGGCATCCGGCCGGCGATTGGGTGGTTCAGGCGGAACGCTTCTTGTACGACGGCGTGCAGATAGTCCAGCTCCTTGAGTTCTTGGTAGGTGGGAAGTCGGCCAAGTCTTTCCTCACATTCCGCAAGTTGTTCTCTGAGTCGCGCGAGCTTTTCAGGGTGGTTGAGTACCATGAATGTCGCAAAGGCAATGGCTTGTCCCTCCGTGTCGATGCCCGCATTGATGCATAGCCAGACCTCGTTGACCACGCGCGTCAAACCCTTCTCATGGGCTGGAAGATTTGACTTGATAATCTGTTGTACGGTGGAAGTAAAGCTGTCGTCGCCGCCACTAGCAGCTGGCTTTTCATTTGTGGCTTTGGAACCCGTGGCAGCATGATACTGGTCCGTGACAGCCTGATCGATCAACTAGTCAAGGGCACACATGTCATATTAGTTGCCGGACAGAGCTGAGTTAAGAAGCATGCGTAAGAAGAGACTTACATTTCTGAATCGCAAGACGCGGATCATACCCGGGCTGGCCGGCTCCACGCGCTTGGCCCATCTTGCAGGAGCTCGCATCACGCCAAAGAACCAGTGTCCAATATGGCGACTAATCATGTTCATGCGCCCCAGGGTCCTCGCGATCATGAACATGTCATGCTCGAAATCATCAACGTCGACGAACCCGAAGTCGTAGCCGAGGTTCGTGGTGCACGTCATATCGATTGCCAGGCATCGGAAAGCATGCCCCACTAAATCCGCAGTCGAACCACCACGCGTCAGCTGTGTTTACGAAGGGATCCTCAGATCGAGGTTTGATGATGAGTGAAGAGACTCATTTACGTGTCAAGACGTTTCCGCTACCCTTGACGGCGCGGAATCTCGCGAGGAGTCTTTGCACCAATGCCTCGTATAGACCTTCACGGGACATGACTAGAGGGGTGGTGAAGACGGGCGCGATGGCCTCGCGGCGCATTCTGTGCAATTCATGAGGGCTATAAGACAATTCAAGCGCGGTGGTTAGCAAAGACTAGAACTGATAATGAGACCTTGTTAGCCTGTCTCACCCGGCTTGCAGGACGCTGTTGGGGGGGCCATTGGACCGGTAATACCACCACGGCCTAGATGTCTTTCTGGATATTTTGAAGACCTCGGTGAACTCGGGATCCCGAATGTGCACTTCCCACGGATTGATGCGCACGACGGGGCCTGTTGAGAGGGACGGTCAGCAGCTTCCGAGTTTCACACAGCAGAGTCAATCACTGACCCAGAGTGTCATGCATTCGATTGATCTCAGCCCAGTATCGCCCACCGCCATCTTTGAAAAAGTCATAGTAGAATTCATAGGCAAAAGAGAGCGCAGCCAGCTTTGGCCCTGGGACCCGCGCAAGAGGACTGAGGAACAGCCGGTAGACGGCGAGGAATCCAACATAGCCTGTGGCCAGCAGTAGACACGCAAGAAACCATGCCATTGTGCTCACTGCACGGGGAAAAAAATGATGTTTGCGAAAGAGGAATGCGAGAACAGGTTGGACCCCCCGAATACTGCTGGGAGAGGCACATTAGAAGACCTGTATAGCATTGCCACCTCGTTCTCGGAAATTCCGCCCTCGTTCTGAGTCAAGTCGTTCAATTTTGAGCCGTTCTTGGAATCGAAGCGGTGAAAATTCGGCAGACGACTCCCACCGGCGGTACGGGTGACGTCTGCCGTAACATTCTTCGCTGTCTGCAGTAGATTACACGCGAATTATCTTAGAAGATTATAGCTTAGGCCTTGCTGCTGCCGGTTCGGGAGCCTCCAGACATCAGCTGACGGTCTGCGGTGCCGATGCTAAGCCAAAGTTTAACTCACGGCTTTTTAATCGCTCATTCTTACAAATTTAATACTTGGTACATATTAAGGATACTGACAAGGATTGATGAGCGGTTTAGCATCGCTTGTCTTCCGACATGAAATATGTGCATTGCAACTGGGTGAAAAAGCTAGAGTTTGTGTGTTCCCCAGGCAACACGAATCATAAAGTCAGGGTTTCCATATTATCTTTCCAAGCTCAACTCGGAAGCTATTTTGTTGACTATCTTTCACCAGAGAGTCAACGTAACTTCTAGAAATGGATCATGATCAACATAGGTGGAGATAACGTGGACCTTGCCGCAGCGAGGTTAGTCATCAAACCTCGCAATACCGGCACTACCCGCTCAATAGTACGGCCCGATAGGAACGATCCGACGCGGGAAATACACTACCATTGTTGTCAATCTGAGATGAGTAGCGGTATTCGGGGCCCCCCTGTTTGGTATTCGGCACCCATTTAAGCCTATTTAGGCAGGCACTGCTGCGCAAGCCATAATACTACCCTGAATAACCCTTCCTCCAGGCGTAGGGGACCTACCTAAGTACTCCTCCCAAGCGCGATATTATTATAGCGCTCACTCTAATAATAATATATAGCGCGTAATATATAGCAACCTCTTAGCAGTATAGTTAGAAATACTATTAGGTAGTATTATTTTTAGCTATAAGTATTTCTAAAAGCGTGCGCGCTATGCTACTACGAGGTTACTATATATTATATATATATAATAGTATAATATATAGGGTAGAAAAAAGGATATAGTAGATATGCTATTTAGGAGGGTAACTTATACTAAAAAAATCCAGCGCCTAGTAGAGGGGTTATTCTAAGTATAGGCCTTCTATTTATAGCTTACGCAGTAGTGCCTACCTAAATAGGCTTGAATAGGTGCCGAATACCGAACAGGGGGGCCCCGAATACCGCTACTTATCTAAGATACGTTTACCTATTAGCGGTCTAAAACTATAATCAATCTAACCCTTAGTAGTTACCTATAGTTTCATATTACGTAGCTACTATGGAGCTCGATACTAGTTATCTAGTATATCCTTTTACTAATAATTAGCCTCTCTACTTTGCACGTGCGTATAGGATTATAGAAAGGCATAGCTTTTAGCTGCTAAAGTAAGTTTTAAGTAATATTCTTTTTAGTTTATTATACAGAAAAAGACTTTCTTAGTAGAAGTGCACCTTCGCAGGCATTTCAAAGGTTAGCGCACCGTGGGATCCACTATTATTAACCTATGCTATTTCCTATACCCCGATAACAGTGGGGCCCCTGCCGCACTAACCTTTGAGATGCCTGCGTAGGTGTAGTGGGCTTTTATTTGAATGTGTCCGATTTACTTAGGGTCTTAAGTCGTGTTAAATCAACCCCCTAGGCGCGCGCGGTAGGGACGTAATATACGCGCAAAAGCAGCGCGAAATCTAGCCAAATCGGGCGATATCAATATTAGCTAGTTTTAGGTATAAATTCTACCTAGATCTATATATAGAGTTTTTATAATAGTTATATATTAATTTTTAGTTACTTTTATACCCTATACTATATGATTTAATAATTAATAGTTTAATTTTTATATATAATACTAATTAAAGCTATCTAGAAAAATCTATATTATTAAATCTACTTATATATTATTAATATATAAACCTATAGTAAGCCTATACTTATTAATAACTCTAGAGCCTTCAGAGCTTCTAGCTTCTTATTAGAATTATATAATCTAGTTAATTAGCCCTTTTAATAGGATTAAAACTTAATATAAGCTTAAGTTAACAGGATTATAAGAGTATATAAACTTAGATAATATTAAAAAAGAGAACCTTAAGGCTATCCTAAAGACCCCTCTAGTAAAGCTAAAGTTCTAGGATTACCTCTAGAAGGCTAACTTCCTAATAGTAAATACCTACTCTAGGAATATAAGAGGATTATTAACTTTGATACTAATTATTACTTAGGGAGATTTAGGATAAGTATTTCCTGTTAAGTCTAAACTAGCTAAGTTATTAAATAAATTATTAGAGCGAGATTAGTGTATATATAATATTAAGTTTAGAATTACGCCGTAGCCCCTTTATAAAAAGGCTATAATAAATTTACCTAGTTCGTAGGTATAATTTAGGAAATACTATATAGGTATTTTAACTTATACCCTCTACTAGTTAAGGAAAACGATATAGGAACTATATATATTCCTACTTAGAAGTAAACGCTCTAAATATTATAAAGTTAGATACGCGCTATACTAGGGCTAATTATATTAGAGCTAAATAGGCTACTAAGGCTCTCGTAGCAGAGCTACTATATAAGATAACTCCTTAACCTAAAAGGTTAACCTTCTAATAAGGTATTATAAATACTACTATATAAGAGATAACTCCTTAACTAAAGAGGTCTTTCCTAAGAGGTTCTTATAGCTAGAAGTATAAGAAGCTCTATAAGTAGGGCCTTATACCTCTCCCTCGAAGGGCGTGCCTCGCGCGGGCTTAGCGTTTTTATATGCGGGGTCTAGTGCTAATATAGTTAAGGGATAAGGATAAGGAAGAGGGAGAGGTATAAGGCCCTGCTTATAGAGCTTCTTATACTTCTAGCTATAAGAACCTCTTAGGAAAGACCTCTTTAGTTAAGGAGTTACTTCTTATATAATAGTATTTACCTTTAATACCTTACTAGAAAGTTAACCTTTTAGGTTAAGGAGTTATCTTATATAATAGCTTTTACCTTTAGTACCTTACTAGAAGGTTAACCTTTTAGGTTAAGGAGTTATCTTATATAGTAGCTTTTATAGTACCTTACTAGAAGGTTTAGCGAGGGCGTTACTACGAGAGCCTTAGTAGCTTATTTAGCTCTAATATAATTAGCCCTAGTATAGCGTATATCTAACTTTATACGAGGGTTTACTTATAAGTAGTAGGAATATATAGGGTTCCTATATTATTTTCCTCAACTAATAGAGGGTATAGGCTAAAATACCTATATAGTATTTCCTAAATTATACTTATAAACTAGGTAAATTTGTTATAGTCTTTTTGCGAAGGGGCTGCGGCGTAATCCCGAACTTAATAGTAACCTCTTATTAAATAAACTCGGGTTTAACCCCTCGTAGGTATATAAGGTTATAGTTTAGTTTAAGAATTATATTTCAGAAATAGTTTATTCTAAGTATTATTAAACTTACTTTATCCTAGAGAACTTAATTACTAACGGTAACATTTAGTTAAAAGCGAGAGTAGGTATGAATAAGATCTATTAGCTTAAAGCTACTAAAGAGATATATACTAAACAGATATATACTAAAGTCTTTTAAATTCCTTATAAAGGGAAGATTATAATATAAAAAGCGACTTCTAAATATATTATAAAGTATAAGATAGCTAGATTAAAGCTAAGAGCTACTAAGGTAGCAGAGGGTAGTAGTAAGTTAGGATAGTTTAATAATTTTATTTATACTACCTACTAAATACCCCTTATAATAAAAGTAATAATATATAAGTTAACTTATAGAAAGGATACTAATAATAGAACTTAAAAGTTATCTAATCTTATTAAGAGTATATATAGAGAGATCTCTTATATAGTTGATTTAATAGGCTCTAAGTTATATATTATATAAGGAGGAGCGTTTAGACTAATAATAATTAATATCCCTATCCATATATTAAAACCTCTTAAATTATAAAGCGAGTTAACAAAGAGATAAACTAATAAAGAGTCTAATAACTAATAAAATAAATAGAAGAAGGGACTTAGTAACTATAAAGCGTACTTTATATCTTATTACCCCTTATAAAGGTTAAATAAACCTTAATAAATAACTATTGTATATATAGTTATATACTTATATAATATCTCTTTAATACTACTTTAATGACTATAAAACATAAAATAATAACTATAAAAGTATTTCCTTTATGGAATAAATACTTTGAAAATCTATATAAATTCTAATAATATTAATAACCTTATATATATATATATATCTATAATCCTTAGCTTTGTAGCTATAAATATATAGAAATTGCGCACGGACCGCATAGTGATCTAAGCACGATTCTGCTTAATAAGCTTAATAATTAGCCGCTTTGCAGCTACGTTTCAGAATATCTTACCCCTCACTTCACGAGGGTAGGATTTGTAACTTAGAGATAATATTATCAGTATTCAACGATTTCTCTCTTAATTATTCCATTAAAAATCCATTGAAACTCTCTCCTTATGCTCAAATTCATTAACTTTTATCATAATATTAATCAGCCCATTAATATCTATTATTCAGGCTGTTTTACCGCCCCTTTTGCTACCTATATACCTATTCTTACAGCTATTACTAGGTTAGTTAAGAAGCGATATAAAGGGGAATTAGTAGATAAGATTAGTTATTTCAAGGTCTTTATAAAGGACTAATAACTCTTAATAAGGTATTAAGAAAGGACTAGACCTAAGGGAGTAGTATTTTTAATAGCTTATACCTATAAGCTATTTAAATTAGTATTACTAGATTTAGGATTAATAGTTTATATCCTAAATAACCTTATTTAGTTTAAAGCTGTATATAGTACTTATAATAAAGAAGTTATCCTTATAGGATCTAAGCTACTACTTATTAAAGGATATAGATCTATAGTTATAAATATAGTTAGACTAGGAGGGTATTAATCTACTCTCTACTTTAATAATACTATATATTATAATATAATAATAGGCAATCTTATATCCTATAGATACCTAAAGAAGAAGGGGATATACTAGGATAATAGACTAGGTTCATAACACCTCTATTAACGCAATAGGACCTATATAGCGAAGGTCCTAGAAATCTATAATTAATATATCCTTAAGTATATACTAAAGAAGTCCTAAGTAGCGTTTTATAATAATATTATACTAACTCCTCTATAATATAATATATATATTATATTAATAAAAAGAAAGCCTTAAAAAGGGAGTTATAGTAACTAGTACTTATAACTTAGCTATATAAGAGAGGCTACTATGTACTAGTTAGAGGTAATAACGCGTAGAGTAAGAGTAAAAGACAGGATACCTATTATAATAATAGGTTATAATACTTATAAGCTAGGGAAAATAATATATTAAGTTTATAGAATACTAAGAGAGAGCGTCGCTACTTTAATACTAGGGAGATAAATAGCCCTAGACCTTTATTTGTTTAAATAAGGGTATAGAGGCTTTATAACCTTATTACTATTTATAAGTAGATTATTAAGCTATACTTAGGATTATTACCTAGAGAATTAATTAATAAGAACCTTAATAAGGGTATTTACTTAGTTTATTAACTCCTTTAAGAGGGAACTTAGCGTAATAATTAAAGTATTTAAGTATAATAATAAGATCCTAAAATACCTAGAACTTAAGGATCTTATTTAAATACTTAGTATTTAAATAAAGCTATTTATATTAAATACCTAGGCTTAAAATAGTAAAGGAGAGAGGATTACTATAATTATAAAGGCGAAGGTGCGAGGGGTTAGACCTAAGTTTATTTAATAAGAGGTTACTATAATACTATTTATTTAAGCTAAAGAGGAAAAGGGGAAGTTTTCCTCTCTAGTAGAGATTTTGCTAGTCTATAGGGAATAACTAGGTAAGCCCTAGGTAAACCCTAGGTAGCTCCCTAAGGTAGTAAGCCTAAGTAGAAGCCTAAGTAGGCTTAACCTAGGTATAGCTTATAATACTATCCCCCCTCTTAGCTAGTCCCCCCCTAGGTATAAGCTAGGTTATTATTATTATCTATAACTAGCTTATATAGGGCCTTATACCTATTTACTATAGTAATCTCTATAATAGCTTCTATAGGCTCCTAGGTAGGCTCTATATACCCTTCCTACTTGACTAGGACCTCGCGCCTCCGCTCTCGCTTAATTACTTTCTATTATACTATATATGTCTCCTCTATATACTACTTAAATTCGCTATTATTAGCTATAATTAGTATTAGCTAGGGGTTTATCCTTATTTATATAGGTAAGGGGTCCTCTAGTACCCTCTAGAGGAGGTTTATATAGAACCTTAAGTAGATATTACTAGGTATATCTAACTTAGAAACATATAGGCTTAGGACTCCTACTATAATATACTAATAATATAACTATAATAGCTTCTTAATAGGCCTAGGGCTCTTATAATTAGTTATTAAAAGCTAAACCTTATTACCTACCTAGTACTCCTCTATAGGTATTTTATATTAATTTATATTCTGCTCGCTATATTACTAAGTAGCTATAATACTTACTTAGATAAAGTCTACTACCTCTTATAGTATTATTACTAAGAGGGTAGTAACTATATCCCTAGAGGGGGTCTCCTCTATTATATTATTTACTATAAGTATAGGGTTAATATAATACTTATATTCTAAGAAGAATAGCGAGAGCTTAGTTATATTACTAACTCTATTATAGAGCGCTAGCTAAGTAGTAAGTAGGAGCTACCCCTAGTTATCCTATATCTAGGTTATAAATACCTATATAATAGCTTATATCTCCTAGTTCTACCTCTTAGTATTACTATTAGTCTATAGGTAGTATATAGTGCTTAATAGCCTCCTTATACTAGTAAGGTAATAGAATTTAGCTTAGAAGCAGCTTACCTAGTTAGACCCTTAATTACTAATAATATTATATAGGAACCTATAGAACTAGAAGTAGGAGATAAGGAACTAATAAGTATAAACTTCAACCTCTATAATACCTATCTCCTCTAATATTACTAACTTACCTAGCTTATTTATTATAGCCTATAAGTATTAGCTAGTATTATCCTTTATAGGTAGTAAGTATATAATAAAGTCTATTAAGAAGTCTAAGTATAACTAGGTAGGTACTAGTAGGGGCTTTAAGAAGCCCCTCTTAGCTTACCTCTAGATATATATCTCTCTATAGATATTATAGTTCCTTATAAATCTCTATACTATTTATAATTATCCTAGCTAGTAGAACTACTAGCTTATTATTTCTAATATGCTATTATAGCTTAAGTAAGTAATTATACTTAGATTATAGCTCTATTAAATAATCTTTATATAGAGCTCCCCTAATAAGTTATTATTATCCTCCCCGCTAAGTACCTATAGCTTCCCTCTAAACGTTAGCCTCCTCTAACTATTAATATTATACTTACTAATCTAAACCTTAGCTTTTATATATAATAGGAAGCTCTAAAGCTAGTAGCTAACTATATAGTATATAGCTTTATATATTATATCCTTCTTTATAGTTTCTAGCTATAGTACTTATAGCTTAGGGTTACTATAAAAAACTATAGTATCTAGGATATTAGTATAGCCCTTCTAACTTCTCCTTAGTAGGAGGCTAGCTATAAGGTCCCTATAGGAGTAGGTATAGTTTAGTATTAGCTATAAGACCCTCCCCTACTTCTACTCGTTATCTTACCCTTATAGTATATTTTATTCTCTCTAAGAGAGGGTATTAGGGGCTAGTACTTCCTTACTAGGGCGGTATTTAATAGTAAAGTTATATTAAGATAGCTCCTCTACGTACTAGCTCTAGCGCTTTATAAGGTATTACTTCTTTATAAAGTATTTAAGCCCCTAGTAGTTAGTTAGTACCTTAAAGGTAGTTATATTATATAGCTCTACTCTCTATATATATAAGTAAGAAAGAACTACTAGGAGCTCCTTATTATAAATAGAGTAGTTATACTTTATAAATAAGAGCTTCTATAAGTAGAATACTATAGGATACTAAGTATTCTCTAGGTTAACTTATAAGAGTACCCCTCTTAATATAAATCCTAAATAGTTAGTTTTAATAATAGTCTTATCTTCTAAGTTAAATTAGTAGAATACTAGCTAGGTATTAAAAAGCTACTTAAGCTATAAGAAAGCTTATTCTTAGTTATCTCCCTATTAGAATATTATATTCTTCTTAGTAAGTAATATAAGTAGTCTAATAATATCTCTATATTCTAATATAAATATATTATAATAGTTTATAAACCCTAGGAAGCTCTAGACCCCCTTTAGGGAGGTAGGGGGTAACTACTTAGTAATTACCTAGAGTTTCTTAGGGTTATAGGAAAGACCCTCTCCTATTATTATAATAAACCCTATATACTTAACCCTCTTAACTAAGAACTTATGCTTTATAGGGTTAAGGTTTAGGCTTATATTTACTAGCCTCTAGAGAACCTCCTAGACTTTCCTCTTATAGTCTTCCCTTATTCTATTAGAGTAAATTAATATATTATTTATATAAATAGTAACAAAGTTATTAAAGAAGTCCTATAGGGTGTTATTAATATGTTACTAGAAGCTAGTAGGGGTACTAGTTAAGCTAAACGAGTAAATTACTTACTTAAATAACTTATATTAGGTATAGAATATAGTTCTCTCCTAGTACTCCTTTACTACTTTTAACTTATAAAAGGCTATTATTATATCTAGCTTAATATATTACTTAGCTATACTAACTTAGTATAATATCTTAGAGATTAGTAGGAGGGGGTAATAGTCTTTCTTAGTAATTATATTAAGGGCCTTATAGTTAATATAAAAGTAACTTCCTCTACCTAGCTTCCTTATAAAGAGTACTAGTACCCTAGTAGGTAAGCTACTAGCCTTAATAAACCCCTTATCTAGGAAGCTTTATAGGGTCTTTTTTAATACTAGTAGCTCTTCTCTTAATATATTATAGAGGGGGCTTTAGGGGAGTAATAGCTCCCTTCTATCTAGTTTTAATATAAAGTTAATATAGTAGTTTACTCCTAGTCACCTAGGGGGTAGTAAGTAAGCCTCATTAGAGTTAAAGAGGTTAGGAAACTCCCTTAAGACCTAGCTTAATAAATAGTATTATTAATACTCTTTTAGTTTTAGGTTTAAGGCTTTCTTAATATTAGCTAAGTTAATAGCTTATATTAATATCTCTATAATACCCTCTTAGTACTTATTTTATTATCTTACTAGGTATTAGTAGATAATAGAGACTAAGGGTATATTAAGGAACCTTATAGCCCTTATTTCCTTTATAAGGGGCGTTTCTTCTTAGTCCTTTAGGTATAGCCTAACTTATCCCTTATTATAGTATACTTAGTAGGCTATAGTATTATAAATAACTTAGTTCTATTCTATCTAAGGGCGCCCTAAGAGGATACTAGGGTCTAGGCTATTAACTATATATATAAAGACGCGCTAGGTATAACTACTTATTTCTAGGTTAAATACTACTATACCTAGCGTATTACTTAGTAATAGTCTACTAAGTATATACCTCCTTATAAGTTAATATCTCTTCTTAATATATAGAAAGTAAAAGTATTAGGCTAGGGAAAGGTTAATTATTATATAAGTATTACTCTTAGTATTTACTAGGGTATAAGCTAGATATCCTCTATTAACTCTAACTTAAATAATAATAAGCTTATTATTAGCTAGTTATTCCTATTTATATTCTTCTTAGCTTAATATCTCCTTTTTAATAAGCTCTAGAGCCTAATTTTACTTTAGAGTTAATCTTTTTCTAACTCCTTATCTTCTTTTAAGGAGTTAGCTACTACTTAATAGTTATTTATAACCTTATAATATATTAATTCTTCTTTTAAGGTCTTTACTTTTTATACCTCTAGGTAGCTAGTCCTCCTTATTAGAATAGCCCTAGGTAATATAACCTCTAGCTCTATAAGTATAATAGGTATAGGGGTTCCTTATACCCTTCTAAAGCTATTAATATTATACTAGGGAGATACCTAAGGAGGACCTAGAGTTTTACTAGTTATAGTATCTTATCTCCTTAACTTATAAGATATATATAGCTCTAGTTATAGAAGTATCCCCCTTAGTATTCTTAGTAATAGGTCTCTAGTAAGTTATTAAGTAGTTACTAGAGACCTTCTAGCGCTCTACCTTCTATATAATACTCTAGACCTTTAAGAGCTAGCTATTATAATTAGCTAGTAGGTTAATAATAATTAGCTAGTCCCTTAGCCTAGGGGTAAGGGAGGCCTCTAGAAGCGAGATCTAGACTTAACTAGGCTAGTTTATACTACTTATATTAGCTAGTATTTACTTAAATCTTAGTAAGAAGGTTACTAGGGATTTATTCTCTTTCTACTAGAGGGTTTATAGTTAAGCTATAGCTTATAACTAGATATTTAGGTCCTTATATATCTAGTCTAGGTAAGCTATAAAGTCCTTAGGGTTATATCTTCCCCCGCCCCCCCTAGCTCTATAAAAAGTAGAGACTACTAATTAGGGTATAGTATTTAAGTAGGAGTTAATAAGGTATTATACCTCTATATCTATAGTATAGAACGCCCTATCTATAGTAATCTTATATCTTATTTATTATACCTAGGTAGTATATTCCTTTTGCTTACTTAAAAATTTTAGGGGTAGGGGTAATAGCTTCTAGCGTATTATATTAAGTATTACTAGTACCTTACTAGTAGTATTTATAGGGGTCTATATAGCTATATATTAGCTATTCCCCTACTTAACCTCCTATAACTATTACTAGAGGGATTCTATTACTACTACTAAATTAGCTTATAATAGCTTATCTTAAGTTTTAGCTATACTATTATTAACTATCTTACTAACTAGTAAGGAGTAGTGCTCGATTTATTATTATTATTATAGTAATAAGCTTAAATATATAAGGGGTTAGACCTAAGTTTATTTAATAGGAGGTTATTATAATACTATTTATTTAAGCTAAAGAGGAAAAGGGGAAGTTTTCCTCTCTAGTAGAGATCTTACTAGTTTATAGGGAATAACTAGGTAGGCCCTAGGTAGGCCCTAGGTAGTTCCCTAAGGCGGTGAACCTGGGCAGAAGCCTAGGTCGGCTTGACCCGGGCGTAGCTCGTAATAGAAGGCTAGATATCTTTATAGATTATTAAAACTATTACTATACCTATAGCTAGAGATCTAAATAATAGCGATATATATATCTATAACTATACCCTATTATAATTAAGGGGCTAGAAGATACTATGTAAGCTCTTATATAGACCTATAAAGGGTAATATTACTATATGAGATATCCCTTACTTTTACTAGTATAGCTATAAAGTCTTAATTATAACTAGCTAAGCCTAGTTATATAAGAATTAACTCTAATACTTTAACCTAATAGCTTAGATTAGATACCTTATAAGCTATACCTCCTCTAAGTTATATTCAATATAATACCTAGCTAGACGAGAAGTTATTATTATATGAGATATTCGATTTAATAAAACCTAAAAATTTAGTAGCGATATTAATAAATAAAAGAATAACTTGTAAGAGATAAATAAGGAAGATATTAGGGATTACTATAATAATATAATTAAGTTAATAAAGCCCTAATAAGCGCTATACTTAGATAATACTAAGGATAATAAAGAAGCTAAATAGTTACTATTAACTAAATAAATAGATATAGAAGAGATTAATATACCTACTTAGCTCTAGCTAAGTTAAGATAAGTTTAAATACTCCTAAGCTAAGCTCTAGCTTATTACTCTACTTTAATCTCCTCCCTTATTATTCCTCCTAGTAATAGAGGATCTTAAGGTAAAGGGGAGTAGGGCTAGTACTACTAAATCTAAGAAGTTTAGAATAACCTTAAGGACCTCCTATAAGATAGCGTTTTTAACTAGTATAAAGTTAAGTAAAACTTAGTAGCGAGATAACTTCTATACTTATTCATAGTCTAGCTAACCTAGTACTAATAAGGACTATAGCTAGGTATTAAGCTATAAAGCTGGGGGCCCCTTACTTATTTTAAAAGCGATTAATAGTTCTACTATAGATAGGTTAAAGAGGTTTCTATTAGGAGCCTACTAGAGGGATCTACTATTATTACCCTTATCCTATAGCTAATTAGCTAGTTACTTACTAGGGGATAAGTTTAGAGAAGCTAAAATATTATATCTAAATAGCTATAAGTAGTTTAAATTATAGATTAAAGTACTTAATGCGATAGTATAAGAGTATAAAGTTCTTAGTTATTACTAGGTATATACCTATAAACTAGATAGGTATAGAAGGCTAATTAAAGTTAAGGTAAGACTTATTATAAGAGGAGATTTATAGCCTCACGATCTAAGGGATATATATATTATAACCCTAGCGGGGACATTCTTTGGGACCCTAATTATAGTTATGAATTAATTTAATATAAACCTCTTATAATATAATATAGTTAATACCTTTATCTATATTAATCTTAATAAGAAAGTCTATATAGAGATAGTACTAGGGTATTATAGGAATAGTTATATTCTAAAACTACTTAAGGCTCTTTATAGACTTTACTAATTATTAATACTATAGGAGCGATACTTAGAAATAGGTCTCGTAGTCTATAGGTTTAAGCGAGTAGCTAGTAAAAACTACTACTAGCATACTAGTAAGATTATATTCCCTTTTTATATTAATAACTATATATTTATTTATCCCCTATTTAAAGAGGTAAAGGCTAGAGTACTAATTTATAAACTCTTATTATAATACTACCTTAAAGGAGGTAAGGATATTTAGTAGTTTCTAGGGATCGAAGTTATATAGAACTAATCTAATTCTAAGCTATAGCTATTATAGTAATTCCTATTTAAGAAACTATCAAAACTCCTTAATACTAAGCTTATAAGAGATTATAAGACGCTAATAGTATAAGATAAACTCCTACTTTATAATAGAGAAGCGATAAAGGGTAAGATTATAAGGTATTAGTAGAAGGTAGGGTCCCTCCTATATACTATAGTAATAACTAGACTTAATATCTTATTTATAGTTAGTAGACTTACTCGATTTAACTAAAACCCTACGCCCTACTACTATATAGTAATAGACTATATTATATAATACCTTATATATAGAAAGGGATTATACTTAGAATATAAAGTCCCTAAGGGATTCACTAAAGGCCTCGAAGCAGTGTTAGACGCAAGTTCTACTAATGATACCCTAGATAGAAAGAGCTTATACTCATTTACTATAAAGCTATTTAGAGGGATAATCTTATAGAGGGTAAATATATAGAGTATAATTATAATATTAACTATAGAAGTAGAGCTTCTAGCTCTCTTATAAGTAATAAAAGAGGGATTATTTATAAGCTAGCTAATTATAGCCTTATAAGTCTCTCTCTTAAATAATAAACCTCTTTTATTTATAAGTATAACTATTAAAACTATACTAAAAGTCATAATCTAGTATAATAACTTATAAATAGTAGGCCTTATTATAAAGAAGATAGTATAGCTATAAATAAGACTCTATTATATTAATATCTATTACTACTAGCTATAGTAGGAGGTTAATAAGCGATATATTAAGGTTATTTATACTCCTTTAGTAGAACGAATAGTAGATAGCCTTACTAAAGCCCTCTTATAATAGTCCTATAAGAGGTTTATTATATAATTCGGCCTTATTAATAAGTTATATCTAATTACGGAGACCTAGAAGAGGGAGGAGCAGCGTGAGGCTACTAGCAGCGTTAGACCTAGAGTAGGGTAAATCTAATACTTATAACTAAAGGGGTGCCTTCTTAATACTAATTACTATTAAACTAACTTACTAAATACTACTATTACTATAATCTTCTACCTTCCCTTACTAATATAATAACTTTAATTAAATAGTATTTAAGTAAATAGTAGTAATCTATCTAAGAAATAGTATATATCTCTAAAGCTATAGCCTAGAAGAAACGCCCTTTATTTAAGGCGTAGTTAGCCTACCTACGTAGTTAATAAGATTAGAGTTTTTATAGGGAAACTATAAATAATAGTTAAATACTATATTATATTCCTACTAGTATAAAAGGTAAGAGATTATATAGCTAACTAAGCTCCCTAAGTATAAGTAACTCTAGTTCTCTTTGCTTTCTTATAATATATAATAACCCCTCCCCTAAGCTAGTAAAGCCCCTATAGGGTAATAGTAATAACGCCTTATTATTAATAAGAATACCTTACTAAGATATCTTATAAGAGATAAGGATGAATAGAGAATATTATAATACCTATATACTAATAATTAGGATTACCCCTAGAGTATTCTAATAAGGGATCGACCTAGCTATTAATTATAAAAGGGAAGATATTTAACTCCTTATAAGCCTCTGCTCTTTAGTAATTTAACTCTCCTAAGACCTCCTTATTACTATAAGGCCTTAAGTAAAGAAGCCTATAATACAAAGGAATAGGGGATAAAAGGAAGAGATAGTAACGCCTTAAGCTACTTAGCTAGGCCTCTGGCCACTGCATAGTGATTTTACCTGCTCAAGTGCAATAGACCTTCTAACTCCGCGCCTCCTAATAATATATAGCCTTTAGTCACGTGATTATAACTTTCCTAACTATAGCTATACTTATACGTGCCTATAGCCTTATAATCTTTAACTTTATATTAATAATAACGTAGTTTTTAATTATTTAAACTACGAAACTATTAACTTTTCCTCTCGCGCACTACCCGCGCTACTATTAAATACCGCCTCTATTACCGCTTCGTCCGCTAGTCCTCTTATTCGATCGGGTTAGCTAATACCTTCGCCGCAGCTATGCTATCGTTAGTAATACTCTCTCTATATTAAAGCAGTTAGTATAAGCTATACTTACTAACATTCCCCTAAGGGGCCTGGGCTACCTCTACCTTAATAATACGGAGGACTTACTTAAAGAAGGGCTACTCTATAGGGTATATAATAACCTACCTAGCTTTTACTACTAAGTCTACTTACTTAGCTTTAATATAATAATAAATATCCCCTCTAGGGGTATTAATAAGAGCCCTCTTAAGGGCTATATTAATAATATACTCTCTATATATAATAGAGTAATTAAAGAAGGAGTAGGTTTTAGTAATTATATTAATACTAAACGCTCTAGCGAGCTCTTGTATATTATTAGTATTAAAGGGTATACCTCGCATAAGCTTAGCGTTTTTATATATAGGGTCTAGTACTAATATAGTTAAGGATTTATTATAGGTTATAGGGATAAGGATAAGGAAGAGGGAGAGGTATAAGGCCCTGCTTATAGTAGTAGAGCTTCTTATACTTCTAACTATAAGAACCTCTTAGGAAAGACCTCTTTAGTTAAGGAGTTACTTCTTATATAGTAGTATTTACTTTTAATACCTTACTAGAAGGTTAACCTTTTAGGTTAAGGAGTTATCTTATATAATAGCTTTTATAGTACTTTTAATACCTTACTATAAGGTCGACCTTTTAGGTTAAGGAGTTATCTTATATAGTAGCTTTTATAGCACCTTATTGGAAGGTTTAGCGAGGGTGTTTCTAGGCTACGAGAGCCTTAGTAGCCCGTTTAGCTCCGATATAATTAGCCCTAGTGCGGCGCGTATCCGACTTTATATATAGTAATATTTAGAGGTTTTGCTTATAAGTAGTAGGAACGTATAGGGTTCCTATATTGTTTTCCTTAACTAATAGAGGGTATAGGTTAAAATACCTATATAGTATTTCCTAAATTATACTTATAAACTAGGTGAATTTGTTATAGTCTTTTTGCGAAGGGGCTGCGGCGTAATTCTAAACTCAAGCTACTAAGCTATTACCTAAATAACTTTATAATACTATAAGGATAATAATAGAGGATAATAGCAAGGGTATAATCCCTAGGATATTATAAATACCCTTAACTATACCCTTATAGGTACTACTATTAAGGGGACTAGGGCTAACTTCCTAGATAGCTTACTAACTAGTAAACTTAAGGATAAAAAGAAAGCATTATAATGGAGTATTATAAGCTATATTAGGCGGTTATATATATAGGTATATAGGAGCGTTTAAGATAATAAAAACGAAGTATTAAATAACTTTAAATATACTAGATTTAAGCGATTTAGTATTAATTAGTAAAGTTTGCTAGTCATATTATATCATACTAAAACCAAAGGGGCGTATTGAATTAACCCCCTAGGCGTATATAATATTAAATATACTAGATTTAAGCAATTTAGTATTAATTAGTAAAGTTTGCTAGTTATATTATATTATACTAAAACTAAAGGGGCGTATTAGATTAACCCCCTAGGTGTATACAATAGGGGCGTAAGATGTATATAAAAGTAGCGCGAAATCTAGCTAAATTAAGCGATATCTATATTAGCTAGTTTTAGGCGTAAATTCCGCCTAGATCTATATATAGAGATTTTATAAAAGTTATATATCAACTTTTAGTCTCTTTAGCACCCTATACCGTATAATTCAATAAGTCGGACCACCCCCTAGTAGCGCACCCCCCCCCCCCCTGGCCGCGCACCTACTTATTAATTTAGCGAAAATCCTGAAAGCTATAGTAAAAATAAGATAGATACTTGAAAATATAGGAATCTTAAATCTTTTTAGTTTTTTTTAAAATATCTATAATATATGCTATATTATTTGAGGTTTTAAGTTTCTTAAGTATTGTTAGATATTTAATTAACTAAAATAGATATTAAGTTAGGCTATAAAGTTATATTTTGAAAATATTTTATCTTATTTTTATAAACTTAGCTTCTAAGATATATACCTTTCCTTAATTTATTATAAAAAAAATTCAAAATCTCTTAGGTAGATTTATTTCCCAAAGATTCAATTTTTAAGATTTTATTATCTTTAAGCTATATAATAAGTATATGATATAAAACTTAACTTAATATTATACTTTATACTTATATTATATTTATAGAGGAAAAAGTAACTTAATAAGCTCTATACCAAATTTGTTAGATTTAAATTAAAAATACTAGTAATTATTATATAAAATATTTTAATATTCTTTTATTTAAGATATAGCTATTAAAAAAACTTAAAGCGTTTTTTTAGAGAGACTATATAATAAGCTACTTATATATAAAAAATTTTTAAGTTTACTCTTGTTATTATCTCTATATAACTTCCTAAAAATGCTGGTTTTGTATAGGAGTAGTGCGCGGCTAGGGGGTGGTCTGACTTACTAGGATGCAGTGCATTGAACATAGTTCTGGTGGAAACGGGGACTTTGTCCTGTCTAACAGCCAATGGGATACATCGGCTAGGATCTCTAATCCACCACAAGACGACGTCGTACGGAATGTATCTCGGACGGAATTTTATACGAACGATTCCCCGGGAAGGTATTCGAGCCCTTGCCCCCCCTCGTTAAGGTATGCACAAGGGTGCCCCGTGGGAGCCGCGTTCAGGGTCCTCACAGATAGCTTGGCGCTAGTCACCGGGGCGCGAGGGTGACCGCCGCGGAGAACCCGCTGCGGGCTGGACCGCCAACCCTTTGAATTCAGAAAACCTCCGTGTAAGCAAAGTTTTTTTTTTTTTTTTTGGCATACGTAGCATATGTGCGAGTCAGATGCTGTCACGATTCCCTAGTATCCTCCATACATGGATTTCGATTTTTTTTTTGTCGTGATTTGTCAATCTCCTAGTTCTAGGTAGTAGACAAGGGATATCTGTCTTCTTTAGTTATTCCCACTGAGTTCGAATTTCTTGGCGAATGGTTGACCTCCGTGCTGGTTGCTTCGGCTCTGGCTGCTCAAGTTTCTGAGGGGGGTTCTTGGAGTAATCGTACTCTCAGCCACGTTGAAATTAGCCAACTAAGAAAATTTACCAAAATTCAAAGCTCGCCAACGTACCTACTCCTTTACATCTGAGAATCACAAACCCATGCCTTACTTGTTAGCACATCAAACACAAACTATGGACCCGCCCCTCACTGAGCTCGCCGTGAAGCACGGCACTGATAAGCACAGGGAAGGCAAGGTGTCGATAACCCGTCAGGGCACCACTATGGAGGTCGGCGGGCACCTCTACGCGCCGCATTACGACTTCCACTTTGGCCCCCTCCGGCATCGCGACATCAACGTGCTCGAGATCGGCGTCGGCGGGTTTGAGGATCCTTATGCTGGGGGCGAGTCGCTTCGAATGTGGAAGGAGTACTTCCCCAACGCGCAAATCGTCAGCCTCGACTATTACGACAAGACAGCACTGCAAGAGGACAGAATCCGCATATACCGCGGGAGCCAGGACGACCCGGCGCTTTTGCAGAGAATGCACGACGAGTGTGGCGGGTTCGACGTCATCGTCGACGACGGGAGCCATCGGTGCGATCACGTCATCGCCTCGTTCAAGATTCTCTTTCCACTGTTGAGGAGCGGTGGCATTTATGCCGTCGAAGACTTGGAGACATCGTACTGGAGAGTCACTGGCGGGTCGAGCACCGACTTGAACGCGACAACATCGTCTATGGGGTTCTTCAAGAGCCTCCTTGACGGGCTGAACCACCAGGAGTTTGAGATTCCCGGGTATCAGCCGACGTACTTTGACAAGCACATCGTGTCTATGACATTTTACCACAATCTTGTCATCATATACAAGGGCAATAACGACGAGGAAAGCAATGTGATGGTTAACAACCAGATGCCGGACGCGCTGGCGGCTTTGTGGCCAGAGTTTGACTGGATGAAGAAGACCTGAACGGAGCTCTAGATGAAATCCTTGTTCAATCCTCGTGGAACGAGGATATAGATAGTCTTACGACAGACTAGCAACAACATCCTGTATGTTTCTTTACTGCAAAAGACTGATTATCGTCGTTCTGACAAATTTTATTCCCATCATGTCATTCCAAATGACCAAGATTCCAACCTCCCAGCACTGTCGCTCGGTATTGAGTTTCCCATCTCGCGTCTCCGAGTCTTGCCCATTAAACTCGGCGAGCAGAGGACCTGAGGTAGCAGGAACATTATCGGTCAATGGGACACGTCTGGCACTTCTAACGCTTCCACAGCATAAGTACCTCTCTCGCCTCCCGTCTCGTCGTCTTCAGCTTTTCATTCAAGCATGCATCTTCCCTCCCTGCCAGAGATTATCAGAAAACCAGTGATTCACACTCCGATCAAACACAGCATTAGTCAGTCATAATGACCCCCCCCGCATCTGTTCCTACCAAACAAAAAGCGCTCAAAGTGGTTGGGCCCGGACACCTCGCGCTGTCCGAGGAGGCGACGGTACCCTCACCAGGCCGCCTCGAGCTACTCGTACGCGTGGTGTGCGTCTCGATCAACCAGGTCGACTGCAAGTCCGCTGACTTGTCCCCCACGCCTGGAGCAACCAGTGGCACTGACTTTTCAGGCGTCGTCGTCGGCCTAGGCTGCCATGTCAACACCGACGCGTGGCACGTTGACGACCCTGTCATGGCCGGCATTTTTGGCAATAACCCCCTCCGGCTGGACAACGGCGCGTTCGCAGAGTACGCCGTTGTTCCCGCGAGCCTGGCCTGGCGCATTCCGGCGGGGATGGACTTTACCACCGCCGCCTCGCTTCCTGCCGCCCTGGCCACGGTTGGGCTGTCCCTTTTTCAATACATGCACATCGCGATGCCGGACCCCACGGCAGGTTCTCTACAGCCCCCGACCGACAAGGGAACGGTAGCGAGAACGAAATCCCATGTACTCGTCTACGGAGGAGGCACTGCGACGGGGGCCATGGCGATTCAGGTCCTCAAGTTGCTGGGCCTCGCGCCCATCACGACCTGCTCCGCTTCCTCAGCAGCGCGTTCCATGAAGCTCGGCGCCGTCACCACATTCGACTATCGCTCACCTAACTGTGGAGCTGACCTGCTGAGCTACACGGCGGGCGGACTGACTCTCGCGCTGGACTGCATCTCGGACTCAGACTCGATGGCGACTTGCTACAAGGCCCTGGGTCCGGCGGGCGGCCGGTATGTGGCCCTGGATCCCTTTCCTCTGCGCGGCCACACCCGCCGCAGCGTCGAGCCGGACTGGGTCTGCTGCTATACCCAGTTCGGCCACGACGTGGCCTGGGCACCGCCGTTTGACCTGGACGCCCGCGACGACGACCGGATCTGCGCCGAGGCGTGGTACGTGCTTGCACAGAGGCTTCTTGACGAGGGTCTGGTTCAGCCGCAGCCGTTGGAGGTCCGCCGCGGGGGCTTGGCCGCCGTTGTCGAGGGCATGCAGGAAGTGAGAAGGGGTTTGATCAAGGGGAGGAAGCTGGTGTATCCCTTTGCCGACCTTCAGGCTTAGACGTTTTTGGGTTAGAAATCCCTCCTGCCGGGTGATAGCCCTATGTGCATGTAGATGGGGTTGCCGGGAGACCGGCTGAATCCTTGAAAACAGAGATGGATTGATAATCGACCACTTGTGGATCATTATCCACATATTTGAGTTTCTGTTTGAATGAGAGAAGGCTCGTCAAGACGACCAACTGCCCTCGACCCCCACTTGTTTCAGCCGCTTAACCGTTCCCCCGAGTCCGAGTCAGCCTCAGCTATGCCTTCAACTGCTAAGTTTTTATTCATCATTCGGCGTGGAAAAGGCCCCGTTTTTTTGCGGACATAAAGGTTACTAAGAGCTCCAAAGAGCGGTTTATACCTCAACTTACCCCTCTGTAAAACCTCATCTTACGCCCCACTATAACGCTAAACGGCTTTAAGTATAGCTAATAACAGCCTAAGCTATCTTAGGGGGGGTAAGCTAACCTCCTAGTAGTATAACTTAGCTATAAAAGTATATAGAAATATAGTAAAGAAAGTATTATATATTTATAAAAGAAAAAATAAATACTCTCTATATAGGGGGATATTAAAATATAATTTATTTATATTCTAGAAACCTTTTTAATTTAGTTTTATTATATATATTATACTTTTATATAGCTATGTTTTAAAGTAGATAATTTTAGCCTATTATAATTCTAAATAATATTAATATGAATAAGAATTATAATTAAACTATAGTTATAAATACTAAGAAATAAGATGTTTTGTAGCTTCTTAAAGAGCCTTGATATTAAGACTTGAAGGAGTTATCTTATAATAGGAGCCATCTTATAAAGAAAAAGCTCTTAATTCTATACTACTTATGCTTATAAATAAAGTAAATGATATAATTATAAGGTATTTAAGAAACTAAAGAGGGATTAAGCTAGAATTATTAAATCTACTAAATATCGCTTAGTTATTTTAACTTATGATATTTAAGTAATTCTTCAAAATATGTTGTAGCTATATTTAAGATATAATATTAAAGCACCCTTAATATACTAAATTAATAATATAAAGACCTACTAATTTGTCTTCTTTAGAGAATATATTATATTGACTTAAGGTAGAAGAAGTAATATTCTATAGTTATTTCTTGACTTTCTATGTACCTCTCTAGGTAATATTCTTTATATTATTAACTTAAGAGGTAAGAATAGATTTAGAGTAAAGGGTATTCTAATACTATATATTAGGTTCTATTATAATTCTATTATGATACTAATATAATATAAATTAAGTATAATACTTATTTACTAGCGCTCTAAGCTAAATAAAAGAAATCTTCTTATTATTCTTCTAAACCTATTATAAGAGGTAGGCTATAAGTTGTACTAAGGGTTAAATCTACTTAAGGTTAGCTCTAGAACTCTAGGATATTAAGATTATTAATCTCTCTAATATACTAGATGGTATTATAACTTACTATAAAAGAGCTACAAAATTAATATATAACATAAAACCCTTTTTAGCTACTTAATCATAAGTAATCTAGTTGCTTTAAGTGATTTAATACTAATCTAGTAATAGTAAGTCATATTAAGGTAGTATTTAGGCTACTTATTACTGAAAATAGTATAGCTTTTAGGTATATTAAGAATTATACTTAGAATATATTAGTATTATAACCTAATACTAAAAGGATAATAGAGGGTTTAACCTTTATAATCTAATATAATTACTAAGTATATTCATATTAATTTAGCTAGAAATACTTTTTAAGAGGGCTAAGGTACTATTTAACTTTCATAAATTTAGCTATTTCTATAGTATTAAATTTAATAAACTTACTCTAGAAGCCTAGCTTCTACTCTAGCTATTTCAAATATAGAGAGCTATTACTATATAGTTCTTATATAGCAAATAGGATAGCCTTATTAGTATTGAGCTCGGAATTACGCCGCTGTAACGCTTCGGGTGGTGTGCCGTAGCAATGCAATAACCCATTGCGCCATATACACAAAAGATCCGCTATTCCGCGCACTTCGTGCCGGAATGCACCACACATATGCTTATATAGGCCGGCCACCGGAAGCCAGTCTCTTATAATTACCCCCTACTCTAAGCGCTTAGTCCCTTAAGCGTAGAGATAAGATAGATAAGTATATATAGACCCCGAGGTCTATATAACTAACGTCGCTACGTACGTACCCTCTAAGCCTAACTTAGGACTACGCTAGCGCATGGCCTAAGTATGCTATACGCTGCTTATCTGCTATCGTTACGCCGTAGTAGGCGGGATTTAAACCCTAACCTCTATATAGCTAAAAGGGCTAAGTCTAGAAGACCCACGAAGTGCGCGGAAAATTATAACGCTTCGGGTAGTATGCCGTAGCGATATAATAACCTATTACGCCACATGCGCAAAAGATCTGCTATTCCGCGCACTTCGTGCCGGAATGCACCACATATATGCTTATATGGGCTGGCCACCGGAAGCCAGTCTCTTATAGCCGCAGCCCCTTCGCAAAAAGACTATAATAAATTCACCTAGTTCGCAGGTATAATTCGGGAAACACTATATAGGTATTTTAACCTATACCCTCTACTAGTTAAGGAAAATAATATAGGAACCCTATACGTTCCTACTACTTATAAGTAAACCCTCTAAATATTATAAAGTCGGATGCGCGCTGCACCGGGGCTAATTATATTAGAGCTAAATAGGCTACTAAGGCTCTTATAGCAACGCTCTCGCTAAACCTTCTAGTAAGGTGCTATAAAAGCTACTATATAAGATAACTCCTTAACCTAAAAGGTTAACCTTCTAGCAAGGTACTAAAGGTAAATACTACTATATAAGAGGTAACTCCTTAACTAGAGAGGTCTTTCCTAAGAGGTTCTTATAGCTAGAAGTATAAGAAGCTCTGCTACTATAAGTAGGGCCTTATACCTCTCCCTTATCCTTATCCTTATCCCTTAATTATATTAGCACTAGACCCTATATATAAATATACTAAGCCTGAGCGAGGCACGCCTTTTAATATAAATAATATAGAGGGGATTGCTAGAGAGTTTAGCCTTAATATAATTAATAAAACCTGCTCCTTTATTAACTACTCCGCTATATATAGAGAGTATATTATTAGTATAGCCCTTAAGAGGGCTTACTTTAATACCCCTATAGGGGACTCTATAAGGCGCGATAGTATTAGAGCTAAGTAAGTAAACTTAGTAATAGAAGTTTAGTAGGTTATTATATACCCTATAGAGTAGCACTTCTTTAAGCAGGTCCTCTATATTACTAAGGCAGAGGCAGCCTAGGTAGCCTAGGCCTATTAGGGGAACGTTAGTAAGTATAGCTTATACTAACTACTTTAATATAGAGAGAGCGTTACTAACGATAGCATAGCTAGCGGACGAAGTAGTAATAGAGGCGGTATTTAATAGCGGCGCGGGTAGTGCGCGAGAGGAAAAGTCAATAGTTTTATAGTCTATTAAATAATTAAAAACCACGTTATTATTAATATGAAGTTAAAGATCGTGAGGCTATAGGCACGTATAAGTGTAGCTATAGTTAGGAGAGGATCACGTGACCGAAGGCTATATATTATCAGGAGGCGCGGAGTTAGAAGGTCTATTGCACTTAAGCAAGTAAAATCACTATGCAGTAGCCAGAGGCCGCCTTATTAGTATAAGTAGAATATATTTAGAATATATCTTTAATATACCCTAAGTATATTAATAAATCCTTACTCAAATAAGGCTTATTTTAATAAAGATATATAAATGATTTCTATACGCTATGCTTACTAATTTAAATGAATTATACTAATTAACATAAATAAGATACTATATATAGTATAGGTTTTAATTAGTATATACTTATACTTATTACTAGTTCTAAATAAGATTCTAGAAATCTTTATTCAAGAGAATTAATAGAGATACTTGAGGGGATTATAGACTTAAAACTAATATATAATAATATATTTATAGAGTATTAAAACATATTCTTAATATGATTTAATATAGACTAACATATAATAAATCTTATTATTAAAACCTCTTTAGAAAGTATAGTATTATTACGATTAGTTTTATAATACCGTTATTAAAGAGAGGGTAGGTTTAGCATAGTATTAGAATAGTTAAATTAATATAATAAAGTTATTATTAGAGGGTAGCTATCGAGGTAGGAATAATATAGGAAGCCGACGAGGTAGGTTATATAATAGGTTATATAACTACTTACTGGCCTCTAGCTACTGCATAGTGATTTTACCTGCTTAAGTGCAACAGACCTTCTAACTCCGCGCCTCCTAATAATACATAGCCTTTAGTTATATAATCTTGCTAACTACCTCTCCTAACTATAGCCGCACTTATACGTGCCTATAGCCTCACGATCTTTAACTTTATATTAATAATAACGTGGTTTTTGATTATTTAATAGACTACGAAACTATCGACTTTTCCTCTCGCGCACTACCCGCGCTGCTAATACCGCCTCTATTACCGCTTCGTCCGCTAGAAGTCGTTACTATCTTTATAACTATGCTATCGTTAGCAACGCTCTCTCTATTAGTCGGCGCAAGCCGTACTTACTAATATTTAAGCCCTAATAGGCCTAGGCTACCTAGGCCGCCTCTGCCTTAGTAATACGGAGGACCTGCTCGAAGAAGGGCTACTCTATAGGGTATATAACGACCTACTAAACTTCTACTACTAAGTTTACTTACTTAGCTCTAATACTATTATACCTTATAGAGTCCCCTATAGGGGTATTAAGGTAAGCCCTCTTAAGGGCTATACTAATAATACGCTCTCTATATATAGCAGAGTAGTTAATAAAGGAGCGGGTTTTATTAATTATATTAAAGCTAAACTCTCTAGCGATCCCCTCTATATTATTTATACTAAAGGGTATACCTTACTTAGGCTTAGCGTATTTATATACGGGGTCTAGTGCTAATATAATTAAGAGATAAGGATAAGGATAAGGGAGAGGTATAAGGCCCTGCTTATAATAGAGCTTCTTATACTTCTAGCTATAAGAACCTCTTAGGAAAGACCTCTCTAGTTAAGGAGTTACCTCTTATATAGTAGCGTTTATAGTACTTTTAGCACCTTGCTAGAAGGTTGACCTTTTGGGTTAAGGAGTTATCTTATATAGTGGCTTTTCTAGGCTATAAGAGCCTTAGTAGCCCGTTTAGCTCTAATATAATTAGCCCTAGTGCGGCGCGCGTCTGACTTTATGCGAGGGTTTGCTTGCGAGTAGTAGGAATATATAGGGTTCCTATATTATTTTCCTTAACTAGTAGAGGGTATAGGTTAAAATACTTATATAGTATTTCCCGAATTATGCCTGCGAACTAGGTGAATTTGTTGTAGTCTTTTTGCGAAGGGGCTGCGGCGTAATTCCGAGCTTAATAACTACTTACTAGTGTCGAATTACACGGTATATAGTGCAAAAAGGTAACTGAAAATTGATGTATAACTGTCTCGAAAACTCTATATATAGATCTAGGCGGAATTTACGCCTAAAACTAGCTAATATAAATACCGTCCGATTTAGCTAGATTTCGCGCTACTTTTATATATATATATTACGCCCTAATACATATACCTAGGGGGTCTATTTAATACGCCCCTTTAATTTTAATATAATATAGCGTAACTAGCTAACTTCTCTAATTAATACTAAATCGCTTAAATCTAGCGTATTTCAAGTTATTTAATACTTCGTTTAATTATCTTAAACGCTCCTATATACCTATATATATATAGGTGCCCGATATTACTTATAGTAATCCCTTATACTATATCTTTTTATCCTCAAGTTTATTAATTAGTAGGTAATCTAGGAGGTTAGCCTTAGTCCCCTTAATAATACCTAGGAGACAATAGTTAAGGGTATTTATAGTATCCTAGGGATTATCCCTTTACTATTATTCTCCATTATTACCCTTATAATATTAGAAAGTTATATAGGTAGTAATTAAATACCTTTAAGGTATTATAAGCCCTTCCCTTTATCCCCTATTCCCCTAGGTTATAAGCTTCTTCGCTTAAGGCCTTATAGTAATAAGGAGGTCTTAGGAGAGTTAAATTACTAGAGAGGAGAGGCTTCTAAGGAGTTAGATATCTCCTTTTTATAGTTAATAGCTAGGTTAATCCCTACTTATAGTGCTATAGGGAGGTTCTTAATTATTAGCATAAGGGTATTATTATATACTCTACTTATCCCTATCTCTTATAAGGTATCTTAGTAGGGTATTCTTATTAATAATAAGGTATTATTAGTACTACCCTTCAAGGGTTTCGCTAGCTTAGAGGAGGGGTTATTATATGTTATAGTAAAGCGAAAGGTTCAGCGAGGGCGTTTCCAGGCCACGAGAGCCTTAGTTGCCCGTTCGGCTCCGATGTAATCGGCCCGGTGCGGCGCGTCCGACTTTATGCGGTAATATTGAGAGGGTTTGCTTCCGAGGAGGAATATATAGAGTTCCTATATTATTTTCCTTAACTAGTAGAAGGTATAGGTTAAAATACCTATATATTATTTCCTAAATTACACCCGCGAACTAGGTAAATTTATTATAGTCTTTTTATAAAGGGGCTGCAGCGTAATTCCGAACTTAATAGTAAAGCGAAGAGAACTAGGTTTACTTATAATTAGAGGCCTTAGTTAGCTATATAATTACTTATCTTTTATACTAATAATAACTTAGTATAGTATTAACTATTAGACATAGTTTCCTAATAAAGCCTCTAATCTTATTAACTAGGTAGGTAGGCTAACTATGCCTCGTATATAGGGCGTTTCTCCTAGGCTATAACTTTAGAGGTATATACTATTTAGTAGATAACTTACTACTACTTACCTAACTGCTATTTAATTAGAGTTATTATATTAATAAGGGAAGGTATAAGGCTATAGTTATAATAATATTCAGTAAGTTAATTTCATAATAATTAGTATTTATAAGGCGCCCCTTTAGTTATAGATATTAGATTTACCTTACTCTAGGTCTAATACTACTAGTAGCTTCTCGCTACTCCTCCCTCTTCTAGGTCTCTATTATTAGATATAACCTATTAATAAGGCCTAATTATATAATAAGCCTCTTATAAGATTATTATAAGAGGGCTTTAGTAAGGCTATTTATTATTAGTTCTACTAAAGGGGTATGAATAGCCTTAATACGTCTCTTATTAACCTTCTACTATGGCTAGCAGTTATAAATATTAATATAGTAGAGCCTTATTGATAGCTAAACTATCTCCTTTATAATAAGGCCTATAGTTTATAGGTTAAAATGTTAAATTATAACTTTTAGTATAGCATAAATAGTTATACTTATAAATATAAGAGGGTTATTATTTAAGAGAGAGACCTATAAGGCTATAATTAGCTAGCTTATAAATAGTCCCTCTTTTACTACTTATAAGAGGGCTACGAGCTCTACCTTTATAGTTAATATTATAACTATACTCTACTCATTTACTCTCTATAAGATTGTCCCTCTAAATAACTTTATAGCGAATAATTATAAGCTCTTTCTATTTAAGGTATTATTAATGAAACTTATATCTAACGCTACTTCGAGGCCTTTAGTTAATCCCTTAGGGACTTTATATTCTAGGTGTAATCCCTTTATATATATAAGGTATTATATAATATAGTCTACTATTATATAGTAATAAGGCCTAGGGGTTTAATTAAAAATAGTAAGTCTACTAGTTATAAATAAGATATTAGGTCTAGTTATTACTATAGTATATAAGAGGGACCCTATATTCTACTGATACCTTATAGTCTTACCCTTTATTACTTCTATATTATAGGCTAGGAGTTCGTTTTAAACTATTAGGGTCTTAAAATCTCTTATAGGCTTATTCTTAAGGAGTTTTAATAGTTTCTTAAAGAAGGATAATTATAATAGCTATAGCTTATAGTTAGGTTAGTTTTATATAACTTCGATCCCTAGAAACTACTAAATATCCTTATCTCCTTTAAGGTAGTATTATAGTTAAAGTTTATAGATTAGTAGTCTAGCCCTTAACTCTTTAGATAGGGGGGAAACATATATAGTTATTAATATAGAAGAAGAATAGGATTTTATCATTATACTAGTAGTAGTTTTTACTACCTACTCGCTTAAACCTATATACTATAAGATCTATTCCTAGATATTATTATTATAATAGTAGTAATTAGCGAAGTCTGTAAAGGGCTTTAAGTAGTTTTAGAATATAACTATTTTTATAATACCTTAGCGCTATCTCTATATAAACTTCCTTATTAAGATTAGTATAAATAAAGGTAGTAACTACGTTATATTATAAGAGGTTTATATTAAATTAATTTATAACTATAATTAGGGTCCTAAAGAATATTACCGCTAGGATTATAGTTTATATATCCCCTAGATCGTGAGGCTATTAATCCCCTCTTAAAATAAGTCTTAATTTAACTTTAACTAGCTTTCTATACTTATCTAGTTTATAGGTATATACCTAGTAATAACTAAGGACTTCATACCCTTATACTATTACGCTAGGTACCTTAATCTATAATTTAGACTACTTATAACTATTTAGATATAATATTTTAGCTTCTCTAAACTTATCCCCTAGTAAGTAACTAGCTAATTAGTTATAAGATAAGGGTAATAATAGTGGATCCCTCTAGTAAGTTCTTAATAGAAGCCTCTTTAACCTATGTATAGTAGAATTATTTATCACTTTTAGACTAAATAGGGGGCCCCTAGCTTTATAGCTTAATACCTAGCTATACTCCTTATTTATACTAGGTTAGCTAGATTATAAGTAGGTATAGATGTTATCTTACTCCTAAGCTTTACTTAGCTTTATACTAGCTAAGAATATTACCTTGAGTTCGGAATTACGTTGCAGCCCCTTTGTAAAAAGACTATAATAAATTCACCTAGTTTATAGGCATAACCTAGGAAATACTATATAGGTATTTTAATATATACCCTCTACTAGTTAAGGAAAATAATATAGGAACCCTATACGTTCCTGCTCGGAAGCAAACCCTCGCATAAAGTCGGACGCGCGCCGCACGTGTATTGTTAGGAGGCGCGGAGTTAGAAAGTCTATTGCATTTAAGCAGGTAAAATCACTATACAGTAGCCAGAGGCTAAGAATATTACCTTATAAGAAGTCCTTAAAGTTATTCTAAACTTTTTGGATTTAGGAATACTAACCCTATACCCCATTATCTTAAGATCCTCTATTACTTAGAAGAATAATAAGAGAGGAGATTAAGGTAAAGTAATAAGCTAGAACTTAGCTTAGGAGTATTTAAACCTATCTTAACTTAGCTAGGGCTTAGTAGGTATATTAACCTTATTTATATCTATTTATTTAGTTAATAGTAACTAAGTAGTGTTTTTATTATCCTTAGTATCCTGAGTATTGAGTTCGGAATTACGCCGCAGCCCCTTTGCAAAAAGACTATAATAAATTCACCTAGTTCGCAAGTATAATTTGGGAAATATTATATAGGTATTTTAACTTATACCCTCTATTAGTTAAGGAAAATAATATAGGAACCCTATACGTTCCTACTATTTATAAGCAAACCCTCGTATATAAAGTTAGACGCGCGCTATACCGGGGCTAATTATATCGGAGCTAAACGGGCTATTAAGGCTCTCGCAGCCTAGAAACGCCCTCGCTAAACCTTCTAGTAAGGTAAAAGCTATTATATAAGATAACTCCTTAATCTAAGAGGTCGACCTTTTAATAAGGTATTAAAAGCAAACGCTACTATATAAGAGGTAACTCCTTAACTAAAGAGGTCTTTCTTAAGAGGTTCTTATAGCTAGAAGTATAAGAAGCTCTACGAGCAGGGCCTTATACCTCTCCCTCTTCCTTATCCTTATCTAACTTATAATAAATCTTTAACTATATTAATAATAAACCCTATATATAAATACGCTAAGCCCGAGCGAGGCACGCCCTTTAGTATAAATAACGTAGAGGGGGTTACTAGAGAGTTTAGCCTCGATATAATTAATAAAACCCGCTCCTTTATTAACTAGTCCGCTATATATAGAGAGTATATTATTAGTATAGCCCTTAAAAGGGCTTACCTTAATACCTATATAGGGGACTTTATAAGGTATAATAGTATTAGAGCTAAGTAAGTAAACTTAGGAGTAGAAGTTTAGTAAGTTATTATATACCCTATAGAGTAGCCCTTCTTTAAGCAGGTCCTCTATATTACTAAAGTAGAGGTAGCCTAGGCAGCCTAGGCCTATTAGGGCTTAAATATTAGTAAGTATAGCTTACGCTAACTGCTTTAATATAGAGAGAGCGTTGCTAACGGTAGCATAGTTCTAGCGGATAAAGCGGTAATAGAGGCGGTATTTAATAGTAGCGCGGGTAGTGTGTGAGAGGATAAGTTAATAGTTTTATAGTTTAAATAATTAAAAACCACGTTATTATTGATATAAAGTTAAAGATCATGAGGCTATTAATAGGCATATATAAGTGCGGCTATAGTTAGGAAAGTTATAATCACGTGACCGAAGGCTATATATTATCAAGAGGCGCGGAGTTAGAAGGTCTATTATACTTAAGCAGGTAAAATCACTATGCAGTAGCCAGAGGCCGTATCCTGAGTATAGAGTATATATTAGGGCTTTATTAACTTAATAATATTATTATAGTACTCCCTAATATCTTCTTAGTTTATTTCTTAAAGGTTATCCTTCTATTTATTCATATTACTACTAAACCTTTAAGCGTTATTAAATTAAACATCGTATATAGTTATAACTTCCTATTTAGCTAGGTACTATATTTTATATAAGTTAGAGGAGGTATAGCCTATAAGGTATCTAATCTAAGCCCTAGATTTAAAGCGCTAGAGTTAATTCTTATATAGCTAGGCTTAACTAGTTATTATAAAGACTTTATAGCTATACTAGCAAAGGTAGGAGATATCTAGTATAGTAGGGTTACTATTTCTAGGTTTATATAGGAGCTTATATAATATCTTCTAGCCTTTTAATTATAATAGAGTATAATTATAAATACATATTACTACCATATAGATCTCTAGCTATAAGTATAGTAGTAGCTTTAATAATATATAAAGATATCTAGCCTTCGCTTTTATAATAGTAGTAAATCCTTATACCTCTACTATTTTAAGCCTAGGTATTCAGTATAAATAGCTTAATTTAAATACTAAATATCTAAATAGGATCTTTAAGTTCTAAGTACTTTAGGATCTTATTATTATACTTAAATACCTTAATTATCACGCTAGGTTCCCTCTTAAGAGAGTTAAGAAACTAAGTAAATACCCTTAGTAAGGTTCTTCTTAATTAATCCTTGAGGTAGTAATCCTAAGTATAACCTAATAATCTATCTATAAATAGTAATAGGGTTATAAAACCTCTATACCCTTATCTAAATAAGTAAAGGTCTAGAGCTATTTATCTCCCTAATATTAATATAGTAATACTCTCTCTTAGCGTTTAATAGACTTAATATATTATCTTTTCTAGCTTATAAGCGTTATAATTTATTATTATAATAAGTATCCTACCTTTTACTCTTTCTCTATATATTGTTACCTCTAATTTCTCTAATATAGCTAAGTTATAAGTACTAGTTATTATAACATCCCTTTTAAGGGTTTCTTTTTATTAATATAATATATATATTATATTATAGAGGAGGTAGTATAATATTATTATAAAATACTACTTAGGCCTTTATTAGAATATACTTAAAAATGTATTAATTATGAATATCTAGGACCTTTGCTATAGAGGTCCTATTACGTTATTAGAGGTATTACTTATCTAGTTTTGTATCCTAGTATATCCCCTTCTTCTTTAAGCGTTTATAGAATATAAGATTACTTACTATTATACCATAATATATAGTATTATTAAGGTAGATAGTAGCTTAATACCCTCCTAGTTTAACTATATTTATAAATATAGATCTGTATTCTTTAAGAAGTATTAGCTTAGATCCTAGAAAGATAAAATCTTAATTATAAATAATATAGAGGGTTTTAAACTACTTAAGGTTATTTAGAATATAGACTATTAATCCTAAAGCTAGTAATACTAATTTAAATAGCTTATAAGTATAAGCTACTAAGAATATTACTCCCTTAGGTCTAGTCCTTCCTTAGTATTTTATTAAGAGTTATTAGTTCTTTATAGAGATCTTTAAATAGTTAATCCTATTTACTAATTCCCCTTTAAACCTCCCCTTTGCTAACTTAATAATAGCGTTATTTAGAGTCTAATAATCTAGTACCTTATTAATAAAGATACACTAATATCTTAATAAGGGGTAGTAGGATATAAGGTATACCCTATACTTACTGAATCACTTGTTCTACTTATCTTATTAATTATTAGACTCTTTATTAGTTTATCTCTTTCTTAAATTACTTTATAATTAAGGGGGTTTTAATATATAAACAGGGAGATTAGTTATTATTAGTTTAAATACTCCTCCTTTTATAATATATAGCTTAAAGCTTATTAAACTAACTATATAAGAGATCTTTCTATATATACTCTTAATAAGATTAAATAACTTTAGGGTTCTATTATTTATATCCTTTCTATAGGTTAGCTTATATATTATTACTTATCATATAAGGGGTATTTAGTAGGTAGTATAAATAAAGTTATTAAATGATCCTAACTTACCATTACTCTCTAGTACTTCAATAGCTCTTAGCTCTAATAGAGCTATCTTATACTTTGTAATCTATTTAGAGGTTACTTTCTATATTATAATATTCCCTTTATAGGAAATTTAGAGGACTTTAATATATATCTCTCTAGTAGCTTTACGCTAGTAGATCTCATTAATCCCTACCCTTACTTTTAACTAAATAATACCCTTAGTAATTAGGTTCTCTAGAATAAAATAGGTTTAATAATACTTAGGATAAATTATCTCTCAAATATAGTTCTTAAACTAAACAAATACTTTATATAACGCTTTGATATCTTTTATCTTATTTTAATATATTACTATATTGTAACGCTTCGGGTGGTGTGCCGCAGCGATGCAATAACCAATTGCGCCATGCGCAAAAGATCCGCCATTCCGCGCACTTCGTGCCGGAATGCACTACACATGCGCTTATATAGGCCAGCCACCGGAAGCCAGTCTCTTATATATATATATAATATATTTATACTAGTCTCGCTTTATTAATCTATTAGATAACCTAGCTATCTTAGATCTGATAGGGGATATTTATTCTAAATCCCCCTAGATAGTAGTTAGTATAGGAGCTATTAATATTCCTATATTACTAGAAGAAGTATTTAATACTAAGAGGTTAGCCTTCTAGAGGTAGTCCTTACAATTGTAGCTTTATTAGAGGGGTTTTTAAGATAGCTCGGCCTCTAGCTACTGCATAGTGATTTTACCTACTCAAGTGCAATAGACCTTCTAACTCCGCGCCTCCTAATAATACATAGCCTTCGGTTATATAATCGTAACTTTCCTAACTATAGCTATACTTATACGTGCCCTACTAGATAGCCTCACGATCTTTAACTTTATATTAATAATAACGTAGTTTTTAATTATTTAAACTATAAAACTATTGACTTTTCCTCTCGCGTACTACCCGCGTTGCTATTAAATACTACCTCTATTACTACTTTATCCGCTAGAAGTTATTACTATCTTTATAGTCCTCTTATTCGATTAAGTTAGCTAACGCCTTTATAGCTATACTATCGTTAGCAATACTCTCTCTATATTAAAGCAATTAGCATAAGCTGTACTTACTAATATTCGCCTAGCTACCTAGGCTACCTATACCTTAATAATATAGAGGACCTGCTTAAAGAAGGGCTACTCTATAGGGTATATAATAACCTACTAAACTTCTACTACTAAGTTTACTTACTTAGCTCTAATACTATCGCGCCTTATAGAGTCCCCTATAGGGGTATTAAGGTAAGCCCTCTTAAGGGCTATACTAATAATATACTCTCTATATATAGCAGAGTAGTTAATAAAGGAGCGGGTTTTATTAATTATATTAAAGCTAAACTCTCTAGTAACCCCCTCTATATTATTTATACTAAAAGGCGTGCCTTACTTAGGCTTAGTATATTTATATATAGGGTCTAGTATTAATATAGTTAAGGGATAAGGATAAGGAAGAGGGAGAGGTATAAGGCCCTGCTTATAATAGAGCTTCTTATACTTCTAGCTATAAGAACCTCTTAGGAAAGACCTCTTTAGTTAAGGAGTTACGTCTTATATAGTAGTATTTACCTTACTAAAAGGTCGACCTTTTAAGTTAAGGAGTTATCTTATATAGTAGCTTTTACCTTACTAGAAGGTTTAGTAAGGGCGTTGCTATAAGAGCCTTAGTAGCCCGTTCGGCTCTAATATAATTAGCCACAGTATAGCGCGCGTCCGACTTTATATAGTAATATTTAGAGGGTTTGCTTATAAGTAGTAGGAACGTATAGGGTTCCTATATTATTTTCCTTAACTAATAGAGGGTATAAGTTAAAATACCTATATAGTATTTCCCGAATTATGCTTGCGAACTAGGTGAATTCGTTATAGTCTTTTTGCGAAGGGGCTGCGGCGTAATTCCGAACTTAATTAAGATAGCTCTAACGTCCTCCTTCTCAATATTATCTAAGTTAATATACTCTCATAGTCCTATTAACCTAAGCTTATACTAGGTTTAATTCTACTAGAGGGGCTAATTACTTAGATTATATAATCCTAATAAGAAGCTAGAAGCTCTAGAAGTAGCGCTAGAGGTATTAGTAAATATAGGCTTATTATAGGTTTATTATAGGTTTATATATTAACTATATATAAATAAATTTAATACTATAGATTTATCTATATAGCTTTAATTGCTATTATATATAAAAGTTAGACTATTAACTATTAACTTATATAGTATAGGGTATAAAAGGATAACTAAAATAAATATATAACTATTTTTAAAACTCTATATATAGATCTAAGCGGAACTTATACCTAAAACTAGCTAATATAGATACTACCCGATTTAGCTAGATTTTACGCTACTTTAATACGCATACTACGCCCTACTACGCGCGCCTAGGGGGTCGATTCAATAACTAGGTCCTAGTTATTCCAACCTAGGCTATAGTTCCGAAGTCAGATCTAGCCTACTAGGCGAGTAGGAGTCCTACCTACTATATAAGTAGGTAAATATTCCTATATTAGTAATTACCTAATAGGCCTATCTAATCATAAAATTTAATAATAAGTTAGAGGCTATAATTAGCCTCTAAATAAAGCAAAAAGTAGCTAGTTTTAGCTATAATTCTATCCTTCTATAAATACCTATTAGGCCTCTAGCTACTATATAGTAATTTTACCTACTTAAGTATAATAAACCTTCTAACTCCGCGCCTCCTAATAATATATAGCCTTTAATTACATAATCTTACTAACTACCTATCCTAACTATAGCTATACTTATACGTACTTATAGCCTCACGATCCTTAACTTTGTAGGTTTATTATAAGTTAGATAAGGATAAGGAAGAGGGAGAAGCATAAGGCCCTGCTTATAGTAGTAGAGCTTCTATACTTCTAGCTATAAGAACCTCTTGAGAAAGATCTCTTTAGTTAAGGAGTTATCTCTTATATAGTAGCGTTTATAATACCTTACTAAACGGTCGACCTTTTAACTTGAGGAGCTATCTTATATAGTAATATTTATAGCACCTTACTAAAAGGTAGGTTAAGGAGTTATCTTATATAATAGCTTTACCTTATTAGAAGGTTTAGTAAGGGCATTACTATGAGAGCCTTAGTAGCCTATTTAGCTCTAATATAATTAGCCCTAGTATAGCGTATATCTAATTTTATATAATAATATTTAGAGGGTTTACTTAGAAGTAGTAGGAATATATAGGGTTCTTATATTATTTTCCTTAACTAGTAGAGGGTATAGGTTAGAATACCTATATAGTATTTCCTAAGTTATACCTCTAAAGTAGGTAAATTTATTATAGTCGTTTTATAAAGGGGCTACGGCGTAATTCCGAACTTAATAAGTACCCATTATTATACTAATTATTCTATTATTCGTATTGCCTATGCTTCTATATACATTATTCATTCGTTCCTATTAACTAGGTAGTATAACGCCCTGTTAGGTATTATCTTTATTAGTATATTAGTAGGGTTATCTTCGCTATTAACCTATTAGATCTTAGATAGCTTATAGCGCTTATATAACTAATAGAGGGCTATAATATTAATTATAAGCCTTTTTTCTTTTATAATACCAAGTTTAACTAGGTACTTATATAATAAGTATAAGTTAGTATATATTCATATAGGGATAGAGTTAGTAATACCTAGCTTAGTAGTAATTTATTAAAAGGCTGAAGCGATAGCAAAGGAATGGCTAGCGCTAGTAACTATAGTATAGATCTCTAAAGCTAATACGCTATAAGTAACTTATTCATACTTAGTAGAGCTAGAATAAATAATATTACTATTAAGTATAAAAGTAATATTATTCATCGTTCTATTAGTAAATATAATAATATAACCTAACTATAATATAAGGTCTTATTTATTAGTAAATAATCTATCTATAAATATAAATAGTTTAGTAGTAGGTAGTAATAATATAATAAACGTTAAGCCTTAGTTAAGGCTATCCTTTAGATATTATAAGCGCTTATAAAGGGTAGTAATATTTCTATTAGTTAGGTCTTAGTATTAAGTAGTAGTTAATAGGTTAAAGTAAGCTTCTAGTTAGTAAATTAAGGCTATATAAGCCCCTCTAGCTTACTACTTAATATATTATTCTTTCGCTAGTATCTTCTTATGTATCTTCTTTATGAGCTTAATCTTAGTATTTTAGTCTTTTTAGTATAATATAATTATACTAATACTAATAATAGAGATTATTCTACTATTAATAGTAATAGGGGTCTAGGGTATAGGTTTCTCCTTAGGTTTAGCTATAAATTTAGCCTTTTAGAGCTCTTCTTCTTTAATAGTAGAAAAAGTATTATTAGAGAGACTAATTATATTATCTATTTATATATTAATAATAAAGAAATAATGGCTTAAGTTATTAGTAATAAGTAAGTCGGGATTAAAAGTAGAGCTAATTATCTATAAATTATTATAGTAGTAGGCGCTATAAAAAGCCTACTAATAAGTACTAACTTTAGTAATACTATGGAGGGGTTTAACAACCTTTATAATAATCCTAGGGGGGTAGAGATCGTAGATCTAGTCAAGAAGTTAGATATAAACGTCCTGCGCTAGCGTTATCTAGGATTATATATAGACTTAAGTAATATCATTAATCTAATCAATATAGGTAGGGCTAAGTAATAGGGTAATAACTGTAAGAATAGGTATATAAGTAGCAAAGGGGACGCTAAAACAGCCTGAATAATAGATACTTTTAGGCTAAGTAATAGTATAAGAAAGGCTAATGAATTTAGGCATGAGGAGGTATTTCTCCTGGAATAAATTAGTAGAGAAATCGTTAAATATTAATAATATTATCTCTAAGTTATAAATCCTCCCCTTATGAAGTAAGGGGTAAGATATTCTAAAACGTAGCTACTAAGCAGCTAATTATTTAGATTATTAAGCAGAATCGTGCTTCGATCACTATATAGTTCGTGCATAGTTTCGACGTTTTTATAGCTATAAAGCTAAGGATTATATGTATATATATATATAAGTTTATTAATATTATTAGAATTTATATAGACTTTTAAAGTAATTATTCTATAAAGGAAATACTTTTATAGTTAATATTTTATGTTTAATACTTATGAAAGTGTTATTGAAGAGATATTATATAGGTGTATAACTATATATATTATAGTTATTTATTAAGGTTTATTCAAAGTTTATAATATTTAAATAGAAATATTAAGATATACCTTCGGTATTCTTATACCCCCCCGTGAGGTATATATCTGTTTATATGTAGCTTATTGTTTATATTATGTTATATTATACTATATTATATCGTACTCTCTTTATTAGTTATATACTCTAATGCCTCCCGTTAGGAAGGTTAATCTTTACCTTTTAGGAAGCTAGGCCTGCCTAAGAAAAAAAGCTCTCTTATTACTATTAAACCCCTATATATTAAAAGCTTAAATCTAATTAGTCTTTTAAAGAACTAAGCTAATTCGTCCTAAGTCTCGATAAATATAGGTCTATATAGCTTAGTTTAGTCTATACTACTCTTATTAGCCCTTATTAGCTCTTTATTAGCAAGCCCTATATATATAGTAGGGCTCTAGCTACTAGCTAGTAGGAATAGGTACTTACTAGTATACTTATACCCTTATTTTAAGGTTAGATAGAGTTACCTATAACTAGGCTTAGTAAATAAAACTTTAAAATATAATATAAGGTAATTATCAAAGACTAGTTTAAGTAACGTAGTTATTAAGGATTACCTTTAATTTTTAAAAGATCTCCTTACTTATCTTCTTGATAAACTACCTATAGATACTAAGTACTTTATAAGTTATAAAAATAGAAAGCTACTAATTAGTATAGCCTGCAGTATACTTACCTCCTATCCCTCTCAATCTCTCTTAGTATATATAGCTCTAATACGAGCAGGAGGTATATAAAAGACTATACGTTAAGAAGAGAGTATTATGTAAGGAGATTACTATACTATTCTCTTATCTAGTAATTATCCCTGCTGTATATCCTAATAAGAAAGTCTAGTTCTTTAAGTAGATAATAGATACTTATTAATATATTTATACCCTTATTACTATTAAATAGAGTTAGCTATAACTAGACTTAGTAGATAAAGCCTTAGAATATAGCGCGAGGCCTTATTAAGGACTACCTTAAAGCTTTCTAGGACCTACTTACTTATCTTCTTTATAAAGTACCTATAGATTTTAAGTAGTATATAAGCTAGCCCTCGTTATTAACTTAGACTTTAAAGTTATTCCTAGAGATATATAGCTTAAGTAGATATAGCTTACTAACGCTATCTCTTTATAAGGTACCTATAGATTCTAAGTAGTATATAAGCTATAAAAATAAAAGGCTACTAATTAATATAGCTTATAGTATACCTATCTCCTATTCCTCTTTATCTCCCTTAGTATATATAGCTCTAATAAGAGCGGGAAGTATATAAAAGACTGCGCGTTAAGAAGAGAGTATTATATAAAGAGATTAGTATATTTTTTACTTATCTAGTAATTATCCCTATTATAAATACTAATAAGAAAGTCTATTTCTTTAAATATAGCTCGCTAGCGCTACTTCTCTATAAGATACCTATAGATTCTAAGTAGTATAGAAGCTATAAAAATAAAAAGCTACTTATTAGTATAGTCTATAGTATACTTACCTCCTATCCCTTATTATCTCTATTAATATATATACCTCTAATAAGTATAGGAGCTAGTAGCTAGTAGGAATAGGCACTTACTAGTATATGTATACCCTTATTAAGGTTAAATAGAGTTAGCTATAACTAGACTTAGTAGATAAAACTTTAAAATATAATATAAGGTAGTTATTAAGGATTACTTTTAGCAAGGTAGTTATTAAGAATTACCTTTAATCTTTAAACAATCTCCTTATTTATCTTGTTTATAAAGTACCTATAGATTTTAAGTAATATATAAGCTATAAAAATAAATTGCTACGCCTTAGTATAGCCTATAATATACTTACCTCCTATCTCTTTCTATCTCTATTAGTATATATACCTCTAATAAGAGCGGGAGGTATATAAAAGATAGTATATTAAGAGGAGACTACTATATAAGGAGACTACTATACTATTTATATATATTAAATACTAGATATCATAGTTAATATCCTCTTAGAAGAGCTAATAGCTAGCGCTCCTTAGTATAGAGGGTAGAATATATAGTATCCCTAATTAGGTTTATTCTACCTATAGCGCAACCTTATTAACGGAAGTGTTCTCCTCAGAGCTAGCCATGGCCAGCGCTCCCTAGTATAAAAACTCTTAAAACCTAGCAGGAAAAAATAAAGAGCAAACTCTTAGAGTATTATATATAATAATTGCTAGTAGAAAAACTTAAAAACCCAAGTCTCATAGGTATAAAAGGAAAACTAGACTTATATTAGGTTATAATAGTTATTATAGTCTAATAGTTTAGATCTGTAATGCGGTTACTATCTAGGTTATTAGTTATATTATTTATATTATTATTTCTATTATCATTATTATCATTATTATTATTACTTATTATATTTAATAGGCTATGAAATTTTATCTTGCCTAAAAACCTTGTTAATATATCCGCAATATTATTACTAGACTATATATAAAAGAGGAAAATCTCTTTTTCTATGACTAGATTTCTAGTAAAATAATATTTTATATTAAAATACTTAGCCTTTTTATAAAATTCAAGATTCTTAGCTAACCTTTCAGCTGAGATATTATCTATAAGTATTTTATGCGTTATAAGGCTATTATAGCTTAGTTTATTAAGTATAAAGCTATAACCATTATATATATATAGACCCTCTTTTACTATATTAGATAAAGCTGTATATTTAGCTTTATAGCTTAATAGGGCTACTGTTTCTTATTTAGAAGAAGGATACGATATAATATTATATAAACCCTAAGTAAATATATGTACTAAGGTTGATTTGTAATTATTAAGATCTCATCCCTAGTCTAAATCCGTAAATCTAATTATATTATTATTATTAGGTATATCCTCACTATAGGTATAGATTAAACCGTAGTTAGGGGATTTATTTATATATCCATATATTCTTTTAAGAGCTATAAACTGCTCTTAAGAGGGATTACTACTATAACGGGCATAATTTATAACCGCTATATTAATATCTAGCCTTGTTTTTAGAGCTAGGTATAGGAGGGCTCCGATTCCTTATTAATATTATGTTATATCCTCTTTAGTTATATAGGTATTATTCTTATATAACTTTAGGTTATCATCCATAGGGGTAAGAGCCCTCTAGACTTTAGTTTTATTATATTTATTAAGTATTTCTCCTATATACTTTAGTTATTTTATATATAATTATCTAATTATACGGTTTATTATTTTTTCATTTCCTAGGAAGATACCAGGCTCCCCTAAGTATTAAAGTCTTAAATGCCTCTGTAGTTTATTATATATATTGTTATAAATATTACTATTATTAATAGCTAATAGCATATTATTAACATAATAAGCTAGAATAGCTTCATAGTTACTTTTATTTAATATAAATACTCCCTTATCATAGGGAGAGACCTTAAGGTTATACTAAAGTAGTATTGACTATAGGTGTTTATACTACAGGCGTGGGCTTTGTTTTAAGCTTTATAAGGCTTTGTTTAGCTTATATATTAAGCTATCATCAGTTGGATTATTATTATATATTACGTTATTAGCATCTTTATTTTATGAGAAACCAGTAGTTATCCTCATATATAGATCCTTATTAATATTGATATAGATAAAGGTAGTAGTAACGTTAAACTGCTTTAATATATAGTTATAATTTATAGCAAATATTAATATAAATCTATAGCTTTCAGGTCAATAAGTAGTACTAAAGGTTTCAAGGTAATCTATACTAATATATTAGTTAAAACCTTGAACTACCTAACGGGCTTTATATCTTATATTATTATTATTATTACTATTATTATTTTCTATTTTATAAACCTAGCGGCCCCCTAGGGGATAAACTCCCCTAGGTTTGGGTATAATATTCTAAGTATTGTTATCTTTAAGTTGTTTTATTTCTATAAGTATAGCTTGAATCTAATTTTCTGTATATATAGAGCAGATTGCTTGCTTATAGTTTGCTAGCGTATTAAGAGTAGTAGCTGCTAATATATAAGAAGCTTTGTTTATAGCTATATTATTATTATTTGGCCTCTGGCCACTGCATAGTGATTTTACCTGCTTAAGTGCAATAGACCTTCTAACTCCGCGCCTCCTAATGGTATATAGCCTTCGGTCACGTGATCCTTTCCTAACTATAGCCGCACTTATACATACCTATTATACTAGATAGCCTTATGATCTTTAACTTTATATTAATAATAACGTGGTTTTTGATTATTTAAACTATGAAACTATCGACTTTTCCTCTCGCGTATTACTCGCGCTGCTATTAGTAAGCCTACTATAGGCGTATAGCTTGCTGAGTGCACTGCTAACGATTAATTAGAATACCGCCTCTATCACCGCTTCGTCCGCTAGCTATACTATCGTTAGCAACGCTCTCTCTATTTAGCGCAAGCTATACTCACTAACGTTTAAGCCCTAAGGGGCCTAGGCTACCTCTACCTTAATAGTGCGGAGGACCTGCTTGAAGAAGGGCTACTCTATAGGGTATATAATAACCCGCTTAGCTTCTACTACTAAGTCTACTTACTTAGCTATAATATAATAATAAATATCCCCTCTAGGGGTATTAATAAGAGCCCTCTTAAGGGCTATATTAATAATACGCTCTCTATATATAATAGAGTAGTTAAAGAAGGAGCAGGTTTTATTAATTATATTAATACTAAACTCTCTAGTAAACTCTTATATATTATTAGTATTAAAAGGTATACCTTGCGCGGGCTTAGTATTTTTATATATAGGGTCTAGTACTAATATAGTTAAGGGATAAGGAAGAGGGAGAGGTATAAGGCCCTGCTTATAGAGCTTCTTATACTTCTAGCTATAAGAACCTCTTAGGAAAGACCTCTTTAGTTAAGGAGTTACCTCTCGTATAGTAGTATTTATAGCACCTTGCTAGAAGGTCGACCTTTTAGGTTAAGGAGTTATCTTATATAGTAGCTTTTATAGCACCTTTAGTACCTTACTTAAAGGTTAACCTTTTAGGTTAAGGAGTTATCTCATATAGTAGCTTTACTATAAGAGCCTTAGTAGCCTGTTTAGCTCCGATATAATTAGCCCTAGTATAGCGCATATCTAACTCTGTGATATTTAGAGGGTTTGCTTATAAGTAGTAGGAACGTATAGGGTTCCTATATTATTTTCCTTAACTAGTAGAGGGTATAGGTTAAAATACCTATATAGTATTTCCCAAATTATGCCTGCGAACTAGGTGAATTTATTATAGTCTTTTTGCGAAGGGGCTGCGGCGTAATTCCTAGCTTAATTATTATTATTTATAATATTAATAGCTTTAGAGGTATTATTAATATTATTAATATTATTATTATTATTATCATTATTATGGTTATAGTTTAGGTATTCCTTTAAGACTGGGACGTCTTGAAGGTGAAATGTGAAGGTTCTTTAGATTTAACCTAATTATATTGTTTTTTAGCTTCTTCTATTATAAAGGGGGGTTATATTATTAACTTGGAATTATTTCTATTATTACTGCTAGTAGTACTACTCTCCGAATAACTACCTGAAGCGTGTCTAGATATCAATTTATAGTTATCCTCTCGAACGTTAGATAACCTATTATTACTAGTATTATCATTAGTTATATTGTTATTGTTATTATTATTATTATTATTATTATTTATATCCTGAATTATAGTATTATTATCGTTATTATTTCTATTATTATTAATACTAGCCTTAATAGTTGGATTCGGTAAAGAGTTATTACCAGGATATAGGGGAGACATCTTAGTATTATTATTATTATTATTATTATTATTATTACCACCTTTAGTAGTATTATTATCGAATCGGGATTTAACATATATAGGTAACTCTTTCTGTTGAGTAATAAAGGTGTTTTCTAATATAATAACGTCTCTCGACTATTGCACCCTTTTATTATGAATATTATAGACCTTATAACTATTAGAGCTATAACTAATAATAGCTCCTTTTAAAGCTCTAGGGTCGAGCTTCTTTATTAACGGATTATAGCTTTTATAGTAGTATAAACTACCCTATACCCTTATATTATTTATATTTGGCTTTCTTTTATTTTCTTTTAACTCGAAAGGTATCTTATATTTAAGAGCCTTATGAGTGGATCTATTATATAGATATATTAAAGCAAGGACTGCTTCACCCTATAGGTTTAAGAGTAGACTAGAGTTATATAAAATAGCTCTAGTTATATTAATAATAGTATATATAATACGCTCTATTAATCCGTTTGGTTTATATATATATATAGCGGTTTAATATTATAGATAAAACCACTTTTTATATATATAGTTTTAATATGTTTATTAGTGAATTCTAATCTACTATCCGTATTAAACTCTCTAGTATGCTTATTATGATGATTATGATTATTACTATTAACTTTAGCCTTAAGTTTATTAAAGGCTTTAGTAATAGACTCTGCTATCTTATATTATAACAGTTTTCCCTACGTAAAGCGGGTATATTTATTAATCAATATTATAAACTACCTATAGTAATTATAGGTTTTAGGACTTATAAGTCTAGAAAGATCTGAGGCTATATAATCTAGATAATCTAGATCTTTGTTATGTATTAAATCTTCATTAACCTTAGTGATAAACCTACCCTTAAGGCAGGCTTTATAAGGTAGAGGATTTATTATATTCATAGCCTTATTATTATCTATAAAGTCCTTATTTATCTTAGTATTATCTAAAAGACCTTTAAGATATTTATAGCTTATATAACCTAAATACTTATACCATAGTTTATATAGATCTTTATTATTATTATTAGGTATAGATTGCGTATAGAGTAGGTTGTTATTGTCATTATTCCTCTTTAAGGGGGCTTTTTAACCCTGATTTAAGGGTACTTTAAACGGATAGAGGTTATTAAGCTTATAGCCTATAGCTATAATATAGTCTTTATATATATTATATAAAATAGGTTTCTACTATATAATAGAGCCTATATCTATATTATTAAGACGACTTTAACTAAGTAAATTGATACCTAGTTCAGGCATATAATAGACGTCTTTTAATATTATTTCATCATTATTAGGGAAAATATCTAAATCTCCCTTCATCTTTGAAGTAAGCTAATTTGCTTTGCCCCACTTTAGAGAGGTATTTTATATATTATTAGTTATATAAAGGAGTGTAATTTCTAACTATATAAATAGTAGCCGCAGTATTGAAATAAAATATAGTATTAATTTAGTTATTATAACGCCTTAATCCTAAACCCTTTTCCTTAGTTAAAATACTCTATTAAATCAATATACCTAAGGTTATATTATTAGTTATATTATTATTATAAGGATTATTATTATAGGATCCATTTACATTTTCAAACTCTTGATCTTTATTAGAGTTGTTAGGATCTATAGGATCCTCGTTTTAATCAATAGGTTGATCTATTAATATATAGGGGTTATTAAAGTAGTATTATTATTTTCGTCTTCTATTTCTTCTATAACCTGTGATGTAGTTATATTAACTTCCTTGGTAGTAGTAGAAGTGGAAGGTTTTTTGTTTTTATTATTGTTTTTATTGTTTTTTATTATTAGATCTATTCCACTATGCTAGGGCCTTTTCAGGGTATAGAAAGGCATAGGTATCCTTAGTATAGCTAGTCTTCTTATAATTCTTATAATATAGACCCTTTTATATTTTCTAAGGCTTTTTAATATAGTTTTAGTTTTATTATTATTAGTAGTAAAATTTACTACTTTACCCTTACGTCTTAATTTATCTCAGAAGTTAGAGAATAGACTATTAAGCGTATAGGTATCCTTATTAGCCCTAAGACCTTGAGTAATAGTAGTTATAAAACTATTATACTCTTCGTCTAGGCTATTTATAATATATATATTATAACTACTTAATTAGGTAATTTAAGCCTATTATGAACTAGGTTATCTATAAGTTCTTTTATTCTATTTATATAATCCTCTATAGAGTTAAAAACACTTAAAGTAGTATTAAATAACTCTTTATAAGTTAGGAACTCGTTAGTAAACCTTATAGTCTTATATAGGTCTTTACGAATACTTCTACGCCTCGTAGGCTATTATATTATGCTTTATAACCCTTAGAAGCCTATTATTCTAAAATAGCTATATATAGCTTAGAGCCTTATTATTTAGATTAATATTATCATTATCTATAGGCTTAGATAAGTCTATAGTTATATCTTTACTAATAAGTAAGGCCTTAATACGTATAGACTATACTTTATAGTTATTAGATCTAGATAGCTTAAGAAGCTATACTTTTAAATTAGATATTATAATAGCTTTAGGAGTATAAAATATAGGCTCAAACATATATCACGAACGGCGAATGGGTGAAGGTTTGCATACTTTAATTGCGCTATATTAAGTGGATTCTGCGTTAAAGAAGGGAAAAGTCTAACTATAGGCTAGCATAGCCCTAGAAAGCTAAAGGGTCGCTTAGTAATCACGTAACCTACAAGTTACGTGACCTGGAATTCCGGTAGGTCTAATCCTAGCGCTATAATATTACCCCCCCCTTTACTAGTATTGCTATCCGTAGTAATTAGCTATTATATTATAAATAATATCCTAAATAGTATTCCCTTCTTCTTATTCCTTATTTACGCCGGGGCGTTATTATTATCTATAGCAGCAGGGTCCTTATCCCGGGTAGTAGCTAGGAGCTAAGCTAGAAGGTGCTTTAGCAGTCCCGCGGCGGTCGGGTTAGTAGTATAGAAGTCCTATAGCGCTGCTAGGGCGTCCTTAAAGCTCTTAGCGTTATACTAAGTAGGATCGTAGTTATAGCCCCTCTAATTAGCGCGGTATTACAGCTATCCCTAGTATAACTAACTAGCGATTATATATATAACTTCGTATTCTAGCTTATTATTAAACTTAATAATAGGAGGGGGGGCCTTAAATCATCCTAGTAGGGGGTCCCTAGTAGCCTTCTAAAGCTTGCTAGGGTAGAATACTAGGTAATAGTTATATCCCTTTAGTAAGTTAAGCACCTAAGTCCCCCTAGGGCTAGTAGCCTTAATTAGCTATAGGCTATCTTATAGTATTAATAGCTTAGAGGAGCTATCTCGTTGCTATCCCTCTATTAATATATAAATAGAGTCCCCTATAGCTAAGTTATTAAGGTAGTAGTAGTAGTTAGTAGCGTAGGTATAGCGCTATTAGGCTATAGCTATATTTCCTTTAGCAATCTCCTAGGCGCTATAGAGGTTTTATACGAGGTACTAGGCGTTACTTTAGTTAATTTTCTCTTTTATAGTTAAGAACTATTATATATATTAGTCCTAGTTAAAACTTATCTATAGTAGGTATTTCTATTTAACTTTAAATAGTATAAGCCCTATAGTTTCGTTTAGTAATACTACTTAAGCGAAATCTATAATAGGGAGTATTTCGCTCTAGTTATCCTAGAACTAGTTTATCCACAGGTATAAGTATTAAGTTAGGTACTAGTTAAGGATCTCTATTTACTTATTAGTCTCTGCGTAACTTACTATACTTAATTATATAGTTATGCTATATATCTTATAGAGCTCGTTCTAGAAGTTAGAGGTAAACTAGGGGCTTCTATTAGATATAATCGTAGTAGGGAAGCTAATATATTAGAAGATATAGGTATAGTATAGCTAAGCGAGGTCCCGCGCTATAACTATCTTATAGTAGGGGAGGGAGATAATCTTCTTTAATAAGTAATATATTACTATAAATACGTTATTATATTTATAGTAGTTAGGTAGGTAGGATATAAAATCTATTATAATATACTCCTAGGGGTAATCTAGTTTTAGCAAGGGTCTTAACTCGCCTAGAGGCTTATCTCTTAGCTTCTAAGCCTAGTAATAAGTATAGTAGTTATAAATATACTATTTAACGTTAGTAGTTAGGCGTAGCTAGTAGTAGTATTCCTTTAGGAGTTTAATAGTCTTATTTAAACCTAGGTATACTATAAGTTTCTAAATATAGGCTTTATAGATTAATTTTATATATAGGTCTTCTTCCTCTAGTACTACGAGTTTCCTATTTATTATTAGGAGTCCCTCTCTTATCTTCTAGCGCTCCTTTCTTATAATAATAAGTATCCTTAACGCCTTAAGCGATAGCGTATTTAGTTCGTAGTTTAACTATAGGATCCGCTTAACTAAGAGGTAGCCTCGTAGTTTATCCTCTAGCTCTAGGGTATTAACTATAGCTATAGGATTACTTAGGGTAGCTTCTAATAGCTAGTATAGTTCGCTTATAACCTCTAGGGATAGGTAGGTAGGTAGTAGTAGTACCTAGGTGCGGTCTAATTTATAGATAGCCTGCTAGGTTCGTAGGTCTTTGCTCTTATATAATAGGGCGTTAGTTAGTATATTCTCACGCCCCGGGCGATACTAGATATAGAAGTTAAAACTAGCTAAGATATCTAACTAGCAGGCTTAGCGAATATTTAGGAGCCTCTTAGTTATAAAGTAGAGTAGCGGTTAGTAATCTATAATAACCTTAAAACGCTAGGTAACTATAGAGAGTTTAGCCCTCTATTCTTCTAGCGCTAGGATAATTATTATTATCTTATAGTTATAAATAGGGTAGTTTATCTCTATTAGTAATATAGTACTTAAGAAATAGGCTATAGGGTGCTATAGATTATTATTAGGTTATTACTAGAGGAGGGTAGTAGTATAAATAGATTTAGAGACGTCCGTCTTAACTCGGGTTAGTAGCTTAGGCTTCTAGTAGCGTAAGATAGGGGCTAACATTAGGGCCTCCTTTAGTATTATAAACGCTATTATATAGTTATTACTAAAGTTAAAATAGGCATCTTTAACTATAAGCCTAGTAAGTAGTCGAGCGATCCTCCCGTAGTTTATAATAAATTAGTAGTAGAAGTTATAGAACCCTAGGAAGGATTAGATACTACGCACTATAGTTAGTAGCTCTAGTCCTTTACTATAGAGACCTTCTCGGGGTTAGGGCTAATCCCTTTAGTTATAATAATAAACCTAAGGTAGCGCGTTATAGTTATACTAAATTCCCACTTCTTAATATTAGCTTAAAGCCCTACTTAGCGTAGCTAGTTAAGGACTTTCTTAACGTACTCCTTATACTAGAGGGGGTCCTCTAAGTAAACTAGGATATTATTTATATACGCTATATAGAAGTTATCTAGGTATTCTATAAGCGTATTATTTATATATTGCTAATATATCGCTAGACCGTTATAAAGCCTAAAGAGCAGAACCTTATACTTATAGGAGCTATAGCAGGTGCGGAATATTATTAAGTCTTCTAAGTTAGAGTAGATATAAATTTAGTAGAACGCTTAGCGGATATCGATCTTTATAAATACTTTAGCTTAGCTAATTTAGCTTAGCGTTTTATTAATTAGAGGTAATAAGTACTAGTCTTTCTTAGTAAACCCGTTTAGCTTCTAGAAGTTAGTATAAAACCTGAAGTAACTATTAGCTTTTTAAATAAATAGTATTAGGGATATAAATAGAGCGTTACCTAGCGCTATAAAGCCCCTCTTTAGGTTCTCTAGGAGGTATTATTAGGTAGCCTCGAGTTCTAGTAATAACTACTTATATAGCAGGTAGAAGGTTAGCTACTCCTTCGCTCCTAGCTCTAGTTTAATTTAGTAGTTATAAGAGCGGTAAGGAGGTAATATATTACTAGTAGTCTTACTAAAGTAATCTTTCTAGCCCTAGAGGTATAATAGAAGCCTCTTATTAATTAGGCGTTAGTTTTTAGCTTTATTAACCTCTAGTAAGCTTACGCTTTTTTCTTCTTCCTCTCGCTTATTAGTAATTATTAGGTCGAGCTTATATAGTAATATAGAGCCTAATTCGATATTAGCACGCCTTAGGTTTCTCTTAAACCCTATAGCGCTAATAAGCGCTATATCGAGGTCCCTCCTTGCTTACTAGGCCTCGAGGCTAAGGGGTTCGGGCTTCCTATATAGCGTAAGTTAGGCTTAGTTAGCAGTTAGCGCTCCCTTTAATACCGCGTTTATCTTCTATAGGTTATTATAGTATCCCGGGTCCTTAGGCGTATTACTTCGCTATAGGATTTTTATAGAGGTCTTTAGCTTACTTCCCGCAGCCTTTTAATTATTATAAAGCTGCTCCTTAGCCTTAAATATAGCTTAATAGCGTTCTGCGTTAAGTTAATACTTAATATTGATTTTAGTAGGTTAAAGGAGGTCCTTAGTATCCCATATAATTATTTAGGGGAGGTCCTAGGCTATAGAGATATCGCTTAGCTAGTATAAGTATTAATTACGCACATCTACGCTAATATTATAGTAATTAAACTATAAGTAGCTAAGGATAAGGTCGTTTCCCCTTATATTAAGTTAGAGGAGGGGTATTAATATTAATTCTTAGCGGTCTACTTATATATAGGTTATCTATACCTCGGTTATAGTATCTAATAGCTCGCTATTCAACCTAGTAGCTAGGATAGGGCGCTATAACCTATCGCATTTAGCGTAATAAAAATCCCTTAGCAAGGGGGTTCTATAGGTATTTATAAAAGCATAGCTATTTACTCTAGTATTAAGAAGAGCCTTAAGACGAATACTATATCTATTATAAACTAGAACTAACTCTTTCTCTAGTAGTTTACTACTAATTAGTTATTATAGGTTAATAGATATTATTACTAATTACTAATGTCTTTAGGTCTCCCTTAGTAAGGAGTCTGCTTTTACTAGAGGCTCTAGTTTTCTACTAGCTCTAGGTTACTACTAGTAGCTTTAGCGGGCTTAGTAATACTTACTATAGCTTTAGCCCTTTTATAGGGGTAATTCCGCGAGGTATAGCTAGTTTTGCTATAGATAAAGCAGGCGCCCTAGTTATAGAGCTTCTTATATAGAGCCTCGGGGATATAACCCTAGTTAGTATAGGCTTAGGTATAGGGGTTTCCTCTACTAGAAGGTTCGGCGCGGGCTACTAAAGCGGAGCCCTATATAGTAGTTTAATTAAACGAGAGGGTATTAGGAGTTGCTATAATATAAGCTATAGTATAAACCTAAGTAGTATAGTCCTAGAAGTTAAGGGCGCTATTTATATAATAAATAGAGCACTAGTTCTAGAGGGAGGTAGGTAGCTTCTTATAGAACTTCTAGCGCTACTAAGACTCTAGGAGTTTAGCCTTATAAGTAAGTTTAGTAAAAGTAGCTTATTTAACCTAGATATCCTTAAATAAGATAGTAAGGGTATTAAGCTTTATCTAGGCCTCGTTATACTAAACTAGATTAATAAAAATACCTTTTAGCTCTTTAATAAGCTATTTTATTATAGTTATCTAAAGCAGGTCCCCTAAGAGGAGGGGGGATAGAATGTTATAAGTAGTACCTCTAAGGCGTGAGAGTATATACTTAAAGCGTTAGGACTCGCTATAGTACTCTCTATTATTAAGGTATATTTTAATATAAAAGAGCTAGGTATTAAACTTTAGGTATTTGAAATTAGTGCTCTTAGTACCCGTGAAGATAGGGACTTTAGGTATCTTAGTAGCCCGGGTACTATTACTACTAATAGTTAACGAGGGCGAGCTAGAGCGGACCTAACTCTTAAAATATATTATTTAGTTAAGGATTACCTAAAGCGTAGCGCTATAGTTACTAGAGGGAGGGTTTACTAGGAGAGGAGTAATAATTATATTATATTTAAAGCGTTAGAGCAGGGCCTTATTAGTATCTCTTACTTTATCCTACTCCTTAGTAATAGTAGTAGCGTTACGTTTAGCCTAATTACGCTCCTTGTAATAACGCCTAAGTATAGTAAACTACTCGGTATTATTACTAGTAGCATAGGTATTATCTAAACGCTCCTAGAGCTCCTAATTCTTATATTCTAGGTAGAGGGTAGTATTATATAGCATATAAAGGTTATTACTTATAGTAGTATATCTAGTATATAGGGCTTAAGACTTAGTACCTTAAGCAGCTCTCTTTATAAGCTAGTCTTAAATCTAGGTAAGAGTTAACTTAGGGTTATTCTAAAATAGCTACGTTATATTATTAAGGGTGAGGGTAATCTTCCAGCCCTCGCCTAGGTAATCGTAGTTAATAATAAGGAGGTTAGGGAACTTTTATAATTTAGTAATAGCGCTCTAGGCTAGGCTCTTATATCCCTTAGTATTAAGGTCTATAAATAGGCCTTCGATAGGCTGCTCGCGCATAGGTTTATTTATGTTAAAAACCTTTAGGTCTTCGCGCAGGGGGGTATTATAGTTAGGTAGACGGCCTCTACAGCATAGTGATTTTACCTGCTCAAGTACAACAGACCTTCTAACTCCGCGCCTCCTAACAATATATAGCCTTCGGTCACGTAATCCTTTCCTAACTATAGCCGCACTTATATATACCTATTAATAGCCTCACGATCTTTAACTTTATATTAATAATAACGTGGTTTTTAATTATTTAATAGACTATGAAACTATTAACTTTTCCTCTTACACACTACCCGCGCTACTAATACCGCCTCTATTACCGCTTTATCCGCTAGCTATACCGTTATTAGCAACGCTCTCTCTATTAGTTAGCATAAGCTATACTTACTAACCCCTAAGGGGCCTAGGCTGCCTCTACCTTAATAGTATAGAGGACCTGCTTAAAGAAGGGCTACTCTATAGGGTATATAACAACCTACCTAGCTTCTACTACTAAGTCTACTTATTTAGCTATAATATAATAGTAGATATCCCCTCTAGGGGTATTAATAAGAGCCCTCTTAAGGGCTATACTAATAATACGCTCTCTATATATAATAGAGTAGTTAAAGAAGGAGCAGGTTTTATTAATTATATTAATACTAAACTCTCTAGCGAGCTCTTATATATTATTAATATAAAGGGCGTGCCTCGCGCGGGCTTAGCGTTTTTATATATAGGGTCTAGTACTAATATAGTTAAGGATTTATTATAGGTTATAGGGATAAGGAACAGGGAGAGGTATAAAGCCCTGCTTGTAGAGCTTCTTATACTTCTAGCTATAAGAACCTCTTAGGAAAGACCTCTTTAGTTAAGGAGTTACCTCTTATATAGTAGCGTTTACCTTTAATACCTTATTAGAAGGTTAACCTTTTAGGTTAAGAAGTTATCTTATATAGTAGCTTTTACCTTATTAGAAGGTTTAGTAAGGGCGTTTCTAGGCCACGAGAGCCTTAGTAGCCCGTTTAGCTCTAATATAATTACCCCTAGTGCGGCGCGTATCTAACTGTATACGAGGGGTTACTTATAAGTAGTAGGAATATATAGGGTTCTTATATTATCTTCCTTAACTAGTAGAAGGTATAAGTTAAAATACCTATATAGTATTTCCCGAATTATACCTGCGAACTAGGTGAATTTGTTATAGTCTTTTTGCGAAGGGGCTGCGGTGTAATTCCGAACTCAATAGTTAGGTAGTATAGTATAGTAGCGTCGAAGGGCTTTAATATAAGGCTTAAGGAGCCTTCTAGTATTAAGCATAAGCGTAGTCGCGGCTTTATAACTATAGCTAGCTAGTTAGGTTTTATTTAGTATACTATCGTAAGGTAGAGGAGGGGGTATTAATTAAATTTAGGTTAGTCGGGGTATAGATTAGTCGGCTTAGCGCTCAGTTAGGTACTATACTCGCGTTAGTTAATTAATAGGGTAGGGGTAGTAATAGTCAATTAAGATATTATGCTTCTATCTCTAGAGAATAGGTAGATAAATATAGAATAGTATTACGAATAGCAAATAGGTAAAGGTTTATATACTTTAATTACTCTATATTAAGTAGATTCTATATTAAAGAAGGGAAAAGTCTAACTATAGGCTAGCGTAGCCCCGGAAGGCTAAAGGGTCGCTTAGTAATCACGTGACCTACAAGTCACATAACCTGAAAATTCCGGTAGGTCTAATCCCAGCGCCGTGACATATAGTATAGATTATAATAATAAGATAAGAGAGTTATAGGTTATATAGCTTAGTAGTATTAAGTATAGCTTTCTTATATATAGATTATTATAGTCAAAACCTAGAGGTTATAAGTTTAACTCGTTATATTCCTCCTTTTTTCTTCCTCTTTTAGAGGATCTTTAGAGGACTCTTCTATAGAAGATTATTAAGTAGGTAGACCTTCTATAGTTAGGATAATAGCTAGTATATAGCTTATATTAGGCCTCGGTTTAATAGCGGTGTGGATATAGGTAAACAAAGACTTATAAAGGCTTAGGGATAAAATAAATATATAATTAATAGACGCTAGGTCGAATAGCTTAGCTATAATATTATCTCGCTTTATAGTAGTAGAAGTATTAATAGTATTATAATCAAATAGCTCGGGGTTCTATATAGCTTCTTATAGGAGTCTTTAATCTTTTAATTAGCAGACTAGACTAGCTAATATTTCTAATTTAGCATAGAGAGTATAAAAGCTATATCTCTTAACAGTATATGATAAATAGGTAACTTTAAGAAGGAGAATAGGCTTGAGGTATTTATGATAATATTAGGGAGCTTATATAGGGGCGCGGTTATTAAAGAAGTTTAAGCTAGGCTTATAACCTATGGGAATAGGTATATAAGTAGCAAAAGAGACGCTGAAATAGCCTAAGAAATAGATATTTATAGGCTAAGTAGTATTTTAATAAAAGCTGGTAAATTTAAGCATAAGGAGGTATTTTTCCTGGAATAGATTAGTAGAGAAATCGTTGAATATTGATAATATTATCTCTAAGTAATAAATCCTACCCTCGAGAAGTAAGGGGTAAGATATTCTAAAACGTAGCTACTAAGCGGCTAATCATTTAGATTATTGAGCAGAATAATGCTTAGATCACTACGTGGTCCATGCATAGTTTCTATATATCCATAGCTATAAAGCTAAGAATTATATATATATATATATATATATATATAAGTTTATTAATGTTATTAGAATTTACATAGACTATAGACTTTTAAAGTATTTATTCCACAAAGGAAATACTTTTATAGTTATTATTTTTTATTTTATAGTTATTAAAGTGTTATTGAAGAGATATTATATAGGTTTATAAGTATTAGGATAGGATAAGATAGACTTAGCTGCGTAGCTTTCGAAAAACTCCCTTAGCGCACGGACCCGTTATAAGAAGACTATGGAGTAGAGCGTAGAGGAGAGGAGTATAGCAGACTTTAGTATTATATATATATTATTATAATTAGCACCTTAATAATCCTATACCTCGTTTTTTAGTATTTTCTTAGCGAATCTATACCTAATTTAGATTATCTTTTTTATTTAGATCTATAAATTATTTTATATATCTTTTAAGCCTACTTTTAATATTCTTACTTATATATAAGTAGAGCTATATTATTTCTTATCTTTCTAATTCCTCCTTAGTTCTAGCCCTTTTTAATAATACCTAGAGGTAGATTCTTTTACTCTTTTTAATAGCTATTATAAGCTTCTTAGAGAGTTAGGTGCCTTCGCTACGTCTGTATATCCCTGCTATTAATATATATATATATATATAATTAATCTACTTTAAATATAACGATAACTTAAGAAATTTATAAATAATAAATAATAATAATATAAATAATAATAAAAACGTAGTTTAAAAGAGAGGAAGATATTTATAGACCTACCTTAGTTCCGAGGGAATAGTAATAGCTATACTTTCTTATAGAATTGAGGTAGGAACGACGTAGACCCTAAAATCCTCCCTTTCTCTCTTTTTTTTATACTATTAGTAAGTTCTAGCGAGCGTATTCCTTTCCTTACCCCTTATATATTATTATAACTACTATTATTTAACTAGTAGGTTATAGCTAAGGTAGCTAAGATAGCTATATATAGTACTAATATAGAGATTAGTAGTCTTACTAAGCTAATAAGTATAGCGAGATTAACTAGATTAGTAACTAGAGACTAATAAACCCCTTACTATTATAGCCCTAAGTACTAAGAGCGACGTGCTAACTTTTAAGAGATACTAATATAGTAAAGCTATAAATCCTTCTAAGATAAGAGCGTTATTAGGAAAACCCTTTTATATTAAGTAATAAGACTTAAAGTAGATCTATAAGAGCCTAGAGTAGTAAGATCGAGGTCGCTAGACCTTTCTTATATTTATTTAGTTATTTAGTTTATACTATTTCCTTTTTTATTTCATTTAAAGAAAGTTATAACTACTTTTAGAAGATATTATAATAATAACTTCACTTTATGAACTAGAAGACTCTATTACTTTAACTATATAATATTAACTTTAATATTTATAGACCTATAAGTATTATATCTTCTTCTTCCTTAGCTAACTTAGATACTAGATCCTCTTCTAATAAGGGGAAATAGCCTAAAGAGAGATTCGTAAGAGCTTTATTTAGCGAGATATAACCTTATACTATAGGGTAGCTAGCTTCTAATAATAGTATAGATAGGTCTATAAATCCTACTTCTAGGATAGGAGTAACGCCCTTAAGCACTCTATATTCCCCTAAAGGAAGTTATACTAATTAGGATATTATAGCCCTTACTAATCTCCTTATAAGATATCTTATTATTATAGTAATAACTCCCTATTTAACTAGAGCGCCTAAGTTTATTAGTATTAATATCTCTAACTTTATTACTAACTATAAGAGCTTTTTAAAGCTTTACTATAAGACTAATAAAGATATAAAGAACGAGGTCTATATATATAGCTATAGTAACTATTAAGATATAGTAAAATCTTATATTAGTAAAGCTAAGACCTAGAAGGAAGCTAAGGAGAGACTTCTATACTAGTTTAGATTTATAGACCTAAAGTCTTATTAAGATCCTAATAAGGACCTTTAGAACCTAGTTATAAGATCTTATATTAAGGATAATAACCCTTCCTAGGTTATAGTATTAATTACTACTATTTAATAGCTTTAATAGAGAGCTATCTAATATAGAGACCTAGAACTTACTAATACTAAGCTTATTTATATTACTTATTACTATTTTTTAGAGAGAGCTATAAGAGCTATAGCTTAAAGTCTTAGCTACTAGCTTACTAAGGTTATTTTAAAGTAATAGGTTATAATAGAAGATACCCTAATTAAATAATCTACTACTTACTAGGAACTTTAATAATTATCTAGCCTTATTAAGCCTAAACTAATAATAACGCTTTAAATCCTTATAAAGATAATTCTAATAAGGTAGAGGGCTAAAGCTAAGGAACCCTCTATAACCTAGACTACTAGCTTAATTATTAACTCTCTTATAGAGAACTTTAGGATTCTAAATATTAATAGGGCTAATTATAAGATTAATATCTTAATCTTTATTAAGAGAATTACTAGCTAAGGAGATAATACTTTTAATCTAAATACTATAGAAGCTACTAAACCTTATAAATAATAATCTTAGGACTATTTATAGACTTAATACTAATAATAGTAATACTTTTACTTATAAGCTAGATATAGGGATTACTAAGGAGGATACTAGCTATACTAGGGATTTAAAAGAGGTAAAGTAAGAGGAGGCTATAGAGGCTTCTAATAAGATAAACTACTATAGTATATACCTTTCTAGGCTATGGGGCCTGCTAGTTGTATAGCGCTATTAACTATATTATTATTAGCTACGTTAAGTATCTTAAGGCTAGCTAGAATAGGGTCTACTACTATATATCGCTCTACTACTTTATTAGTACCCTAGATATAAGTATTAAGGTTAAGACGGGTATTATTAATAAAGGCTATAACTATAAATTAACTAATAGTCAGATTATTTTAAAATATATCCTAATTAACGAGGATACCTTTATATATTATATAGTTACTATAAATAAGTTAGTAGAAAAATAGTAGCTAAAGCTTCTAGAGGAGGTTATAAGAGTTATTAGTTATAATAAGATATACTCTAAACTATCTATTAGCTTAATAAATTCATTAAAAGATACTACTTAATTATATAAGGTTATAGACGCGATATTCTTTAGCTTTAAGCTAAAGAACTAGTATATTAATTTAGTAGAAGATATTACTACTATAGAAAGAGGGAAAGCTAGAGGGTATTATATAGAACCTTATAATACTTATTATTACTAAGCTCCTTAAATAATAGACCTACTTATAATTCGAGACCCTCCTATTTAAATTACTTAGAGAGTTATAGAGCTCTTAGATAATAAGGAAGATACTAAAGATATTATATTACTAGATACCCCTAAGGAATAAATTAAGTAGTAGAAATAGGATAAATAAGATAAGCCTTAGATTTAATATAGTAATTTATAAACTAGCTATGCTCTTACCCTCGAGCTATATAGTAAAAGAGTAAATAGGAAAGTAGCTATTCCTAAAGCCTTCCTTTATTAGAACTAGCCTAATTAGAATAGAACGGTTTATAATACTACTAAAGCTATAATTACTAAGTATAAGAATAGATATAATTTAAAGATATAAGAGGTCTTTATTCTTACTAATATTATACTTCTAGATTAATTTAATAAAACGCCAGAGAGTAATAAGGAGCTATAAGAATAAATAGATCGATAGAATAATAATAAGAACTATTCTAAAGGCTAAGTAACTTTAGCTACTATTTCTATAGACTTACCTAAGGATTTATAGATTATGTTAATTTAATTTAATTACTATATAATTAATCCTATCTTTAAAATAAGTATTATAATAGAAAATTAGGATTTAGTATTACTTCTACTACTAAGACGTATTACTATCCTAGACTTCGTTATAACTTACTAATAGATTACTATTACCCTTAGTAGCCTTATAAATATATTAATTAGGGGGATTATTAATAGTAGCTCTACTATTAACCTTATTAGTAAAGGTTATATTAAGCGCCTAGGCTTATAGAGCGATATAGTTAAGATAAATATAGGGATCTATAGGATTACTAATAGAGAGTAGAGAACCTAATTTATAAGTATAATTATAAATAATATTTATATTAATAGTAATTAGGTTTAAGATATTAGCTTTTTCATTTTCCCTAAAACCGCTTATAATAAGGACCTAGTACTAGGAGCTCCCTTTATCTTAAAGACTTAAATAATACTAGAGTATATATAGAACTAGATTATTAGAGTCCTTTAGTCTAGGAATATAAAGATTAATATCTTATTATTATTTTATATAGGAGACTTAACTACTTAGTTCTTAGAAATTATTACTAAGATAGATTACTTTATTTCTTCTTAGTATTAATATACTCTCTTATCTCTTATAGAGGAGGGGAAATAGAGGCTATTACTAATAGACCTAATATAGTAATAGGCTTAGACTTTATAGAAGAGAATTAGTAAGTTAATAATACTAAGAATAAGGAAGAGTTAGATATAACGCTAGGGAGTATAAAGATATACTAGGATATTAAAGTAATTTAATAAGCTTTTAAAAGATCTTATAACCTACTAGACGAAGTTAAGTAATAATTAGACCTAGATAAGGAAGTTATTACTATTTCTAAAGAGTTTAGACTAATTTTTAACGAAATCTTAAAGATTATAATCTATAACGAAGTTGCCCCTAAGCTTAATAAGATCTATAAAGCGATTATAAGTATAGGGTATATAGTAGGATATAGTAGCTATAATATTAATTATTAATACTATATTTATAGACCTAAGAAAAGAATAATAAAGAAGAAAGTACCTAGGAGGAAGTATAAGTTAGTATATTAGAAAGGAGTTAAACTTATTATAGCTATAGATATTACTTTCTCCTATAATAATAATAAACCTATACTAATAATACCTATATTACTAATAGAAGATATTAATATAATATATAAAATAAAAGATAAGAAGATTTAACTTATTAATAACGCTATATTAGATAGTTTAACCCTAGATAGAGACCT